>JBBKCR010000031.1:5028509-5042556 GCA_037577295.1 Ladigesia roloffi | reverse complement strand
GTGTGTGTGTGTGTGTGTGTGTGTGTGTGTGTGTGTGTGTGTGTGTGTGTGTGTGTGAAGGCATCTTGCGGGGATTTCTCTCATACAAATTGCTGGGTGGATATTATTGGGGATTAAACTAAGGATTTTTTAAAAGTCACCCGCTAAAGTCACCTCGGACTGCCAGGTTCACTCCAAAATGTTTTGAATTGAGGTAATATTTTACACCTGATGTTAAAAAAAAATCCTCAATGCATGAATTGCAGATAACAATTTACTCCTTTCAACCGTTCCATTTTTCCATTTGTAAATGTAAACCTTCCACTCATTGGGCCAAGCAGCAGTTTCTGGTCTTCATTTTGCAGATCACCTGTGTCCAGAACGGGGTCAGGTGCTCAAAGCCACATGGTGTTATTAATCAGCATTCATTTTTTTCAGTGTATATAATATAGAATTATTTGTATATATTTAATTATAGCCACAATTAATCAATATAGAATTATAGCCTCACTGCAATACTGTATACAGTATACAGAGAAACAATATAGAGTAAAGACTACAAGTAGAAAAAACTGTGCAATTGTACCGAAGAGTGAACCCACAAAGTGAACTAGTTATAATTATAGTAGCATATATAAGTAGCAAAATGTCTTCATCATGGGCATCAGCTATATCTTTATCCTGCAATCTAAATGTTTATATAATGCATGATGTTACTCAAAAAGGGATAATGTGATCATGTGAAACACAAAAACACAACAGCCTATAGATTTGAAAGGGCTGAATGTAATGTCTGACATGAAAAAAACGTCTGTAACGGCTGGTAGTTGAGAAACAGTTTCAGTAAACAGGCGTAACGTTTCGTGGCTGGGTGCGAAATGACTTCTCAATGCTGGGTAAGACAGACTCCACACTGTATTAATTTCCTATTTTACAGTGAGAGCTATTCATTCCTCTCTGCCAGTGTGCCTCCACGTTGCCGACTCCGACAAAGATGTCTTGTGAGTCACAGTCATTTAATGAGCTGGGGAACCACCCTGCATGTTTGGAGTAAACGCCGACTTCACACCATACAAAGAGCTGATTATGAGAGGTCCAGGGCTTTAAAAAGCAGTCAAACAAGAGTGGAGCCAGCTGGCTGACATAAGAATGGATTCTGGTTGTCAAACTGTGTCACCACCACCACCCCCCCATCTCCCCCCATTACAAAGCCCAGAGTAATTGTGTATCGGTCAGAAATTACATGAATATATTACCCCTTTCCACAGTAGCACTAAAAGGCCAGTTCAACTAGGCATAATTGTTCTTCAGTAATGCTGATGGATTATATTTGTCTGGGGGAAGTGTCTAAGGTTTACAAAACATGTTGGTATGCAAGCAAATTAGAATGGATGTGGTTTTGTCACTATAAGAGCTTTTTATAGTGGGAGTACATCCTTTTGTATATTAAGAAAGCTACAGAATTTGTTTTGCAGTAGGAGCCCCACCACCACTAATTGCTCCCTAGCAGCTCAACAGACCATAGCATACACAAAGAGACAACAGTATCGTAATTCATATTGTAATAAAGTTGCTGGGAATATATTTAATTCGATTATATTGATTAAAGACATCCAAGTTCATTTCCTCTCCACTGAAATAAACATTAAGGGTCTGCAGAATGATAATGATGACAATTCATATAGTCATCTTACTAGTCTCTCTTGCAGTGAGAAACACAACTGCAGCACATATTTTTAAGGATTTTTTCTGATAGTTATCTGAAATGCATTTATCGGCATCCTAGTGGCTCTCTTCTCTATAAATTATTATCTTGTGAAGTCTTTTAAAGAATGTGTCTTTCATATACATGGTAGTTATTGTTCAAAGTTTAAACTATATATCTGATTACTTAATTACACTTGATGGATTACTCAGATTCTCACATTCGTGGCAGCCATAGAATGTGAGGTATACATGCTGGGCCACATTTTTGAAAATCAGACATAACATACTTTTCCCTCAGCCAAAATCTGCATTGTTGACAAACACACAGTGCTGCATTGTTAAAACCAGACATGCTCTGCTGACAGTCATTGTTTAGGGCAATTTTTTCCAAATTGTGTTTTCATGGTCGAGAGAGAGTCGCTTGTTTCTCTGGAAGCTTCATCCAGGGAAAGGTCTGCTATGAACAGAAAGAATGCCACACTTTCAGCAAGTGTGAGTATGAGTCACTTTCTGGTTGTGTCAAAATCATTCTTTTCTTCCTTCTTCACCTCTGTCTGTGTTCCGGGGTAAACTCTCACAGCACTTCGGATGCTGTCACTGTTAGTGGGTCTTCCATTTCATTTTATTTTCTTCTTATGTGTCAGCTACTGCATCAGAAAGATTTACGCTAAGGGAAACTGGCCTGCAGTTGTTCAAGAACTGCTGTTATGTCTTTTTTTCCCCCTTTTCCTTTTGTTTTTTAATGGACTCTCAGCCAGGCCTTGTTACTACAGATTTGACATCAGTCACACTGTAAAATATGCCGTGTGCTAATTTATTGATAGAAATCCAGAAAAAAAGCATCAGGAAAAGTTTTGGTAGTGGGGGTTTTATCAGTCTGCAGCTCAGGCAGCTCAAAGCAACTGAAACTTTGTCGCATATTTTTTGTCTCCTAATAGCAGGCCAAGTACTTTGAGGAGCAAAAATCCGGTTCTGGAAATGATGTTTCAGTGGGATTATAAAACCCACTGGGCCATTGCAGTTTACTGGTGTTAGCACATTTAAAGAAATGGGACGGATGGTTTAAAAATAGATGTTCTTCAATTCTTTTCTGTTCCATTTGGCTCCATTTAGAATCCACTTACTGATCCAGCCGCATATGCTGTGGCCGTTTTGGACCGTGCAATTGGCAGGACAGGCCCGTAGCTCGGTACCGTAGCATCCCTGCTCTCCCAGGAATGCGGTGCTGCTGGTGGGATTACTGTAAAAGACTCACTGAAGTGAGCAACATGAAAAGGGCATTTTCACATCTCCCAGACTAAACAGATCGCCTGCGTATTCAGAATGGAGCTGCTGTCCTTTGATTGGCCCTCTTCATGTGTTTGGGGGAGGCTTGTAAGTGTGTTTATTCTTTTATGCCATAGTTGCTACTGAGAAATGCAAGTCAAGTGCACCTCAAGGTTTTCCGTCTATTGCGCTGGGATTAACCCAGTCCCACAGGTAGAAGCAACTCTTGTCCTCACCTCCCCACTCCCAAACAAAACGGCACAGGGTTAGTGCCCACAGATAAAAAGAGGGAATTTCACTGAATTGAGTCAGACAAATGTGCAGCACCCCAACAAAGGGAAAGTCTACTGTAATCTCTTCTGGCATGTCAGGCATTGTAGACTACTTTCTTTTGCTGGTACTTGTAAAGGTTTTTTGTGCCACTGCCACTCTCAGTTTACTGTTCACTGCATTTCTGTTGTTGTTAAAACACAACTTTGGGTGAGTTAAGCTTAGGTCTTTCTGTAGCTATCTGACTTGATGTTCAACATTTTGCGTGTTAAAATATGTGTGCTTTGAGTTTTAAGACGTTTCAATCCGGAACCACTTCTTAAAACGTGAAACTGGGAAAAGCATATTTCATAGAAGTCCACAGCATTCCATCCAGTGTTCTGTTGTTCATCAAGAGGCAGCAAAGCACAGTTTACAAGCTTTTAAAATCTATTATTGCACAGACACTGCTCCATATAAAGCACTACACATAACTACTAAAAAAGAATGACTTAGACTAGCTCTAATTCTTTGCTGGTGTAAACTGGTTTGTGCTGGTCTGGTGCTGGTTCATCTGGTCATACCAGCACTCAAACATATCCTAGGATCGCTTGTAACAAACTGTCCTGTTTTTTATTCCCGGGATGTCATTTTAAATTTACAATAAATAATAATATTGTACTATTTTGTCTGCATTGCACACAAGTGTCTCTTAATCACTCCATTGTCTTTCAGATTTTGGACCTTTTTCTAAAAACATTAATATCAATAACTGATTTTTTAATCACTATATTAATAATTGAGGTGATAATCGCTTACATAAGGTATGTAGTGTTTAGAAACATCGTATGGAATGTGTGTGATTTTGTCCATGGATCTGTCAGCCTTTTTGGCCTTTTTGGTGCTCTAGGCAAGATCTTCTCTCGATTGGGTGTCAAGCACCATGGTTGCCTACGCCTAGAAACACCCCTGAGCTGTGTGCTGTTTTTAAATATTTTCTACAATGCTGGAAGGCTGTCAGCGATAGAGCAATGTGAAAAAACACACACACCACCCTTTCACTCACATACACACACATACATACACTCATACTCACTCACTCACTCACTCACTTACTCACACTCACTCCAGTCACCTCTTCCTAAGAGTAACGTGATGTTTTTTCCTCTTCTTTTGTGGTGAAAGAAAGAGGACGAAAAGTGAAAGTAACTGCCTAGCTCGCTAATCTTCTTCTTAAAAACATAATGAAAAATAATGAACTGCACTCCAGAAACGACTCAGCAAGACCTTGGTGTAAAATGTAAAGTGTTTCGACAGAGCTCTCGTTGGCTATTCACATTGATTTGGCACAGAAGAGTTCATTTCTTTAATTAACCAAAGCATGGGATTCTTGTATGAAACAGTGCTTTTATAAACGGGCAGATACGCTATATTCAATACAAATGTGAATAGATGCCTACTTTTGATCACAGAAGCTTTCCTTGAAAGATAGCCAGTGGCAACCTTTTATTATATAGAGGAATGCTTCAGTGAAACACTTTTCACTTTGATGAACTGTTTCAAATGTGATATTTTTTCAACATTTCAGTACTATATTGATATCCTCAGACCCTTAATATATTGCAGTTCATGCATGATCTATGTATGTAAATGGCTGCCTTTGGGATTTAGGCCCTATCGTTTCCCCCCAGCCCTGGTCTGGACTGTTTAACATTCCAATGCCAACTTCAAAGAGCAGTTTTATCAGCGGGTATTCTATAAAGTCCACTTCTCGGGCACACACGGGTGACTGAACAGCAGAGCTGCTGCGGAATAGAAAGTGCAGACCCTAAGATGTACGTGACGGCCAGCATTTAATTCTCTTTTAAATAATATGTATATAATTGGCAAATAATATGAAACAGACATGAAGTAGATTTGACAGTGGATTTGGCCTGGATTGCTCTACCCCCCACTGGGATGATTCCATTCGCAGAGGGGGAAGTATCAGTAACAATACACACTTGTGTTTTATGTCTGCGTTTGATCTTTAGCAGCATTAAAGAGGCTTGCCAGATGTGCTTGTAGGCCTGTGTGTGTGTGTTCACTTTGCTCGAACTGTCAAGGGACGAAGCTCAGTCAGAGCGCTGGAGGAAATTCAAAGCATGTGGACCGGAGACTCATTAATTGTCACTGTAACCTATTCAGGAGGCTTAGTGCTAAAGACATTCTAGCCCAAATCTTTGAAGCCACTAGCAATATTATGCTTCATAAAAGAGCAAACGTTAACTAAGAACCACATCACAGTAATCCCCCTATGCTCACCTTATGCTGTCTGTGGCTATATAGCTAAATGGTATGAACATTTTCCTCCATACCATTAATTCCAGTGTAAACAACGATAAGGCTCATTAACAGACAGTGTCTTCAGAGCATACACTTTTATGCGAGTATGAAAAGCTTTATTAAATGTTATGTTGTTTTTTTTTTGGATTTCAGTGACCATCCCTTTGGGTTGTTTTGGTCTCCCATTATATGTTAATTTACTGAGTTGGGTGTTGATTGATGAATGGTGACTGGGATGTCAGTGGATCATCTTAATGAAGCAGCCATGCGCCAATCTTACACTAACAAATCAATTAGGCGCAAGATTGAGGTGTGGGTGGCTCTCCAGAGCCCGCTGAAGACTCGACTGCTAGATAATTGAGCTCTTGCTGCTTGATGGATGGGATAACAGAACACCTCCAAGAAACCACAAGGGAGTGTGTAGAGTACAGCTGGAAGACATCTCTCCAAACCCATCACCCCATGCTGGGATGACATGCTGCTGCACTGACCGCAGAACAAGTGAGAGGGACCACACAGAATGTGGCCGAAGGACCAGTCTGTCATTGTCTAAAATTTAAATCCTTGTTTAATGCGTGGAATGGACTGTATGGGGAGTGAACGGTGAATACCATTCTAAACTGTGAAAAAAATAGACCCTTAAACATGGCTTGTAGACTGGGTCTACCTGCATTAATCAGCATGGTAACAATTGATTTTGCCCAATCAGGATGCTCTCTGGACACTGTAATAAGATTTTGGGATCAGATTATATGCACTGCGAGTGACTGGTGGAATGGAGCACTGTAAAATCATAAAAAATTCAATTTGGTGGTGTTTCTGTGTTTGGAGGGAACCAATCAAAAATCTGTTCGCTGGTCTATGAGCTAAAACCAGACTGGGAGGTTATGGATAGTGTTAGGATTTCTGTCTCACAAAAATGGATTTCATTCCCCCCATTCTCACTA
Source organism: Ladigesia roloffi (assembly GCA_037577295.1). Classification (NCBI taxonomy): domain Eukaryota; kingdom Metazoa; phylum Chordata; class Actinopteri; order Characiformes; family Alestidae; genus Ladigesia; species Ladigesia roloffi. Next base: position 5,036,083 of record JBBKCR010000031.1, on the reverse strand, counting down.
TTTTTGGAGCAGCGGCATCTGTATTGCCTTGGGTGCTATAAGAGATTTTTCCCCTCTCGTTCCAGCCTGGCTCCTTTTCTATACAGAATCTGCTTTGAGCACTTTAAGGAGGGGGCAAACTTACCAACTTTAGTCATCTTTTTATCATATCAAAAAGAACACAGCCCATGCGATTTTTCCCCCCCTCTCACCAGTGTTCTTGCAAATAATAAACACATTAATAATGCACGGCTCAGCGTTGGCATATTCCAGTCACTCTTTTATCTTTGCTGGCTATGTTGAGTAGTTTTCCCACCAATCTAATATGCGGCTTTAGGCGCAGAACCATTTCCTGAGCAGTGATTTAACGAATATCGTGCTCTTGATAACCTCGTTCTTAACATCAAAACAAACCAATTCACAAATCCTAACACTAAGCTGCCCTTGTTGGAAATATATCATATGTTCCCATGAAATGTCACAGCACAGCTTTAATGTGGACGCATGGTGTGCTGCCTTTAGGCGTTATTCATTATAATTAGAAGATATTGAGATATTGTGAGTATTGCTGAAAGAAAAGTTTAACAAGGCCTTACAGTTCAGTGATCCTCATTTTCGCACTTTTGGAGAGTACTTTTGCAGCTAAGTGTGATCTTCCAATTGACTATAGAGCTAATTAATATGACGGCTTTCCAGGAACGACAGCAGGCTGCACGCTGAGTGGTGTATTGTTAGCTACCCATGCAGGGAATGTTTCAGAGAGCTGGGGTCTCTCCTGGGCATTGTCATGCAGGTCAAGGAGCAGATAATTAAAAGTGCACTGGACCAAGAGGGGAGTGCTGTGAACCTCATTAAAGCATTATACTCAGAGGGGTTTTCTTCCAGAGACCTAACCCGGCATTCCCAACGACAATTAGCCAGCACTTCTCACGCAATTATCCAGATGTAGTGACCACCTCATCAAGGTAGCTGACACGTCATCTTTAATGCAGAATTTGAAACACTTTTGCGAGGAAAGACCAATGACTCCTGCTTGCTGTTACGACATTCGATTCTCAACTTTCAAAGTTATTTCCTGTACGTTTTTTAAAGGGGAATATTATTCTTTATATATGGTACAGCTGCGACTTGCTCAGAGCACATCCAGATGGTGTGAGCTTCTCTGTGGAAATAAGAATGTGGGCTGTTTGGAACCACATAGTTAGATAACATTCCAGAGGTGCTTCAGGCACCTCCTATAGGAAGCCTCATCAATGATGTATTTAGATAGATAGACAAACAGACAGTCAGACACACATTTATTTATCAATGCTTTTAAAAAACATTCCAAAAGGATTTAGCCTGTGTGACTCCAACATGGCAGATAATAACAGTTTAAGGGGGAAAAAAGGAGAAAAACTGTGCAGTAGCAAATGTAAGGCTAGATATACATCCATCCATCTTCTACCCCTTTATCCTGCACTCGTGGTCCCAGCCCCTACAGGCGAAGGCGGGGTACACCCTGGACTGTCGCCAGCACGTCACAGGGCAACACACTCACACCTTTGGGCAATTTAGTGTGCTCAATAAGTCTATCCCAGTCATGCATGTTTTTGGTGGTGGGAGGAAACCGGAGCTCAAACCCACGTGGTAATGGGGAGAACATGCACAGAAAGACCCTGCACCCAACCCGGGAGTCGAACCCAGGACCTTCTTGCTGTGAGGGCACTAACCCCTATGTCCCCCAAGGCTAGATATGTAAACAAATAAATAAATAAATGTACTCCCCAGGTGTCTTGAACCACCAAATGAACCTCTGTCAAAAAAGATAATAATGTTAATTTGTCTTTAATTCTCAAGGTCCTGCTGTGTGTTTGGGAATTGTGCCCAGTGTAATAATGCCATATTTAAAAATAATAAAAATCAGCATATTGTCCTTTGAGGACTCCTTTGGCATTGTCCAAGCCCACACTATCTGTGTTTTTGAGTGAGATAGCAAATGCAGGATGTTTGCCTAATAGCCTTGAACATGTTTTCCTGTTAACTGGCAGCCAGGTGATGGCAGGAAAGATGGTTGTAAACTGGTGGCTACCAGTTACCATGACAATATCCCCTCCTGCCCTGTAATACTATTACCATTTCATTTCACAAACGTCATGTAAAAATCACATACATAATATTGTAGTGTAGTTTTTTAGTTGTTCTCAACGCACAACACAAAATAGAAGACTAATCCAGGCATGTAAAATAAAACATTCTTATGCAGGTTACTAGCGAAAACAGCTCTGATTTGTCAAGACATGGTCTCCACAAGTCCTCTGAAGGTGTGCTGTGGTATCTGGCAGCAAGATGTTAGCAGCAGATAATTTGAGTCCCATAAGCTGTCAGATGGAGCCTCCAGGGATTGGACTAGTTTGTACAACAGAGATGCCTGATTAGATAGAGATCTGGGGAATTTAGAGGCCAGATCTACACCATGAACCATTTGTTTTTTTCCTCAAACCTTTTCCTGAACAATATTTGCATTTTGACAGGGTGTATTATCTTGCTGAATGAGGGCACTGTCATGAGGCAATACCTGCTCCATAAAGGAGGATACCTGTTCTGCAACAGTGTTTAGGTAGGAGGGATTAGTGAGTGTAACATCCACATAAATGCCTGGACATAAGGTCCATCTTCATGCAATCTTTTTCCCAGGTTGGTAACACACAACACAGTGTAAAAGAAGGCATGACAGATCAGACCAGGCAACCTACTTCCATTGGTCATTTGTCCTGTTCAGATGATCATGTGTGCATAGATAGCATGGGCACTCTGACCAGTCTGTGGCTAAGATCCTCTACAAGCCGTGATTGAAAGGTTTTGTTCTGACGACCATTCTACCAGAGCCAGCATGACATTTCCTCTATTTGTGCTATGGTAGGTCTTGTGCAAGGAGCCTAGGACCCTTCCATGACTCTGACAGCTAGCAATCACAATTTGACCAGTGTCAAAATGACTTAAATCAATATGCATGCCAATTGTTTCCTCCAACACATCAACTTCAAGAACCGTCTGTTCACTCCACCCTCCTGACAGGTGGCGTTGTTAGGAGATAATCAGTGTTATTTACTTCTCCTGTCAGTGTTTTAATGTAGTGAGTGATGTACGGGGAATTCTAGTCTGTAAGTCAGAACTAGACATTAGAAATAAATCATCGTATCTCCCTGTTACTGAGGCTGTGTCTTCTATAGGAAATGCTGTTCTTACAAAAGTCATAAATATAAAAGTGCGACTCCTGCTAAGTCAGTTCTGAACATTATTAGAGGCAACATTTCATTTATTTACTGCAGGAATATCCTGACATTTAATTTTCCTCCCCCGTCATGGCAGACAAGTCCGGTGTGCAGGATGATGGCGGAGGAAGGACCACCGATAAAATCAAAGTGGGCACTTTAATCGCATATAGTGGGCATTCATCAACCTCGTGCCTTTTGAATCTTCTACAAGCAAGCCAGTGTCAGCAACGTTCTAAATTCATTACTTTACACTTAGCATTTATGCGGATGTGACTGCTTTTTGGCTGCGGAGGCACTGCAGAGAGGCGCCGGCCTGGTTAATAAAACAGCAGCCACTCTTTTTTTTTCTCCTTTAGCTGATTGTGCATGGCAAATTCAGCTTTGGATGCCGTTTGCTTATGGGAAAATGCAAATGCGCCTTGTCCATTGTTGAGCAAGTGCTCAGGATGAACGCAGTGTTGTGAAAGTTTCAGTAGATTTGTCACTACACTAATGGGGAATCTGGGGGGTTTGAAGGATAGTTAGGTTAGCCGCGACACTCCAGCAGTACACAATTACATTGTAAACCATAAATAAGCTATTAAGGCAGAAGTTCAGAGGGAAAATTTTCATTTATTCTATTTTTTCCCCTTTTCCCAAATGTAGCCAATCAGCCAAGACATGTTTGTTTCCTTCTTTAGCAATGCAAATACAGCTCTAAATGAATGGAAGCTTATTCCCACCAGTTCAGCATTGTGCATACTCGGCTCAAAGCATGTTAAATTGATTAAGTGTCCTCTAACAAACTAGTTTTTATTATGACTTTTTTAGAAACCTGGACAGGATTCGTGTTTCAAGATAGACACCAGTACTGTTTTTAGGTACCTGTTCAGGCATCATTTTTGTAGGTAACAGAATGCCAGTATTTCGTATTTTTCCTGTTGCATTTTCAGCAAGAAAATGGTTCGTATTTTGTATTCATTTTATCCAGCTGACTTTTTACTTCTTTGTCAGACCAAATACCAATTTAATACTTTGTCTCCTACTTCTACTGTGTGTCACTGAAGCACATTTTTCTTCACTTCCAGTTCTTACTCTACTTCTGTTGTTTAGTGGGTTGGCTAAAATTCCTATAATTGGTCAGAAAGCTTAATGCATCCGAAAAAACTGCAAAGGAACCGAACCAAAGGTCAGCTTGCTCAGTGCCACCTCTTTGGTCTGGATTGTGGTCCAAGGCACCTTCCATCCTTTCTATTGTGGCCTGCACCAAACCAGACAGGTGAAAGTACCCATAGAGTACTTGTCAGCTTCATTAGCATTGGAGCTGCAGAGCAAACTGTGGACCAACTCCTCGTCTGATTGATTACATTTAGTCTGAGAGGAAAACTAAATCTATTTTCACTTAGTGTTAGTTCTGACAGGCACATGATTTATATAGCAACCTCAATACACAGGTTCATTGACTTTGAGAGCCTGACCCGTCTTGCCCTTTTCTCTCCATAAAGCAGCTGGAATGTTTGGGGGCTTGTCTGAAAGAGCACTTGTGTGTCTAGAGATCTGAGGGCCAGACATGCTAATCAAACTAATCGAACCCGGCCATGACCCCATGCCCTCGTCTTCCTCCCTCTCTCGCTAGCTCACAGACGCGGCTGACATTTTTATTGTGCGTTCCGTTCCATGCAGTAGCACTGACAGGACATAAGTGCCCCTCCCTACATCCATTCTGGAAATTTTACTGACCCCTGTTTGGCATTCACAGGATGTATCTAAGGCCAGCATGGGGGAAAGTGGGGAGGATGCCGGTGGTCCAGGCTGCTGACAGAGCCATAGTTAGTGACACACTCCCTTCTTCCATCCCGGGACAGACCTACGTCACCGACTCCCAAAAGTGCTGACCCCTTACTTCCCCGCCACCTGCCTCTATTCATAGCCATTAAAATGTAAAGAGGTGTCCGGCGTGAGAGGAAGCCGTTATTCAGATTAGACGCCTGACAATAATGAATGTTGTCTTTCCTGCCTGTGATGGATAGAGGGGGAGGTGAATTAAGTCTGCCAGCCTGTTTGAAAGTTTGAAAATTTGCGAGCGCTAAAAAGTATGAATATTAATGAAAAAGTGAAGGTGTTCTTCAGTATTCACATACTATGCATTGAATTGATCTTGTTCAGACGTGTACATCGTTTCCACGTGGGTAAAATATTTGACATCAAAACAAATATGTCTTGGTTTACTTACACCAGTTGTAATATGATTTATTCATGAGGAAATGAAATACAAAATCAAAGCCAGTAAAGTCAGTGCATTTCTTATTTCAGTGCATACAGTGTCATAGGTACATTAGCATATGTAAGAAATTGCAATTTTTTTTATTTCCTCACTATTTCTTTCGGTTCAAATGTATTTTAATTTCAGAAGGAGAGGTGAAAGGCTTACCTGAAATACACAGCTGTGTCATATAGAGTGAGGTGTTGGTCAAGGGTGATTTGATTACACCAGCGATTAATATATTCTCAAAGCTGGAGCACCGGACACTTAACAGGAAACAAAGCATTTGGTTTACACCATTTCTCATTTCCTCAAACGTAATAGAGTGTTAACTTGAGCAAACTCTCTAACCAGAGGCTAGAAAAAAGCAATCTTGTCTGTCATGTTTTTAATACATGTGGTGTAATATGTAGTTAGCCTAGTTTTGAGAGCGGCAATTTCCTGCAGTGGTCATTTCAACAAAATTAGTAGCTCATCGGATGCCTGTAGGATAGTGCTCAGTATCAGTGTCTCATTTCTGACTTACAACGCTAGTAAAGTACTCACAGAGGCAATATACTCACAATGTTACTGTAATCTATGAGAATTTTCAAAAATAAGCACAAGGCTTCAATCTGACTGGTGCCTCTATTTTTAGTTATTTTACTATTATCCATTTTGGAATAGGTTTTATATTGTAAACCCACCGTTGAGGCACCGCACTGCTTCGATGTGAGCTGACCGACTATCTTTGCGTCCCTGTTTACGTTTATTGACAGTTTATTCAGACATGAATGCCTGCTCAAAGATATTCAGTACTTGAACAAGCCATCCATTATCCTTTGAAGTGATGTGTTTTGTGCTTGCCATTGAGTGCTTTGCAAATGATGCGCGTTTGATGCTGACTACATCTTTGTAACAGCTCACTTCAAAACCCATCGCTCAATATTGCTTCCCTGCTTAGATGGGAGTAATTTAGTTTTGTCCACTGTTTTTGGGCTATGTGTATTTGAAAACTACATCAAATGTTTTATGAAATGCTGGGTAATCCCGCTTTGATAAGCAAACCACAAAAACACAGAAGAAAAGTATGGAGATGGTTTTAATGAAACAGTGAGGGGTGTATTTTGCCTCTGTGTACAGGAGGGATGCACCAGTATTTTATTTCTGGTAACACCTTGTGACTGATGTCACCGTTGATTATTGACAATGCATTTATTATTATTTATGTTTATTATTTTCCATTTTCCAATTTGAACCAAGTTACTACCATAATCTATGTCTAAAGTTCAGTGAGCATAAAGAGTTGGATTGGACGGATTAATTGTTGTTGTAAACAAACGGATATTAGCTATAATGGCATCCAAAGCGGCTTACAATTGTGGGAGAATGGAATGGTGGAGATCTTGCCTAAGAACTGGTAAAGCTTGAGAATTCTTTCCTGGATAGGGAAGTGAACCTTCACCCCTCTGTGTTTATAAATACCACTAGTGACTAGATTGTGTCAGTGCCTTTAAGAGTCGAAGTGCAGTGGAAATGATCAAATGTAATAATTGTATGTAATTTCAATATTAAATTGATACGCATATGATACAATAGTTGCCATCTGTATATCTTGCACCTTTGTATGATGTTTTAGGAGTTGCTACTTTCAGAAGGCACTTTGCCCTTCTTGGTTTCATGTTTTCCTTGCTTCACTGCATCTAATTTGCCTCCTGATGTGCTTGATAATTCACTGAATTGGACATTTTATACGGGGCAAAGCTCAGGCAGTAAGATCACAAGATCGCACCAGAGACACCTTATATCTTACCTTGACTTTCCTTAGCTATTAATGTGATATATTCAAATGGCACTGCAACAGAATTGGCATGCCCTGATGTCCACAACTCAAACTGTTGTTTGTTTGATTCTGCAGATGGAGATCCTGCAATGATATTTGTGCTCCTTAAAAGCACTGTTGCAGTGTTTGCTCAACAGAAAGCCAATATCATTATTTCAGTAGCAGGAGAGAGAGAGGGATAGAGAGAGAGAGAGAGAGAGAGAGAGAGAGAGAGGGAGATAGAGAGAGAGAGAGATTTTTTTTTATTTTATAGAAAAACTTTTAATCAGTCAAC
>JBBKCR010000031.1:4986685-5019545 GCA_037577295.1 Ladigesia roloffi | reverse complement strand
TAGGCCTCAGAAAGCTTTAAGTCTAGTAGACATAGTATCATCCCTGACTGTGTTCTGCACTACCTGTCCTGCCTGACCCAGTCTGTAAAAGACTCCAAGCCGCATTATGTGATCCAGAATAGATACTTGATATTCCCAGTTACCTGCCGCAGTTTGATTCCCATGCTGGACCGGTTGATATTTATGAAAATGGAAGTTTTATTGTGCAATATTTTCATAATATTCTCAGGCGTAACCAGACCAGCATGGTGCCCCATGCCTTCATTTGATAATGTGAAAGTCTCAGGTCTTTCATCAGTAAATGAGAGAGGCTGGACTAAGCCTCTTTCCCAGCTCATCATCTGCCGCCCAGCCCTGTTAGTAAACATTGCGTGGCATCGGAAAAAAGAAATGATGCCCTCTGCGCAGCAAATTGCAGTTAAGCGGCAGTGATTTAAAACTGCATTAGGAATTCTCAGGCCGACTCGGCCGATAAACATGTGGATGGCTCTCCCCTCACAAACGCTGTTTGTCATGGTGCTCGGCGACACCTGCTTTGCCTGTTTAATGACTCTCTTTCTCTCCCGATCCGTATCTAATAGATCTTCAGATACTGTAACGTTGCCTGCTGCAACTTCCTGCCGATCGTTCTGAGCTCGCGACAGCAAGCAGTGGAATAATTCTGACAACACCAGTCATGAGTGGTGTCTGTGCTGTCAGTCAGTGCTCTCAGATGTATTATTAATGTGAGTGAACCTTCAGAAGTCTTATTGTGACTTTGACGGGTAATCAGATCAAATAAACATTTGAGCATTATTAGAGAATTCAATCCGTAGGTACTTACATATGATTTCATATAATTCCATTGTACATTTTGTATTGTTTAAACTTATTGCTAATAGATATGAAAAAAAGAAGGAAAGAAAAGAAAAGGGCAAAATAAATGTCGCAAAAATGTTGTGCATATTTTTCTTTTGCTAAGATAAACTTCCAATAAATTCTCCTCAACATTTCAACATTCAGTGTTGCCCCAGTCATTAAATAGACAGCATGGAAAAAGGTGCCTAACTTGCAGCTAGTTGCACTATGCTTTAGTGATATTTAGACATTTTTGGTTTATTTGGTTTATAGCAATATGATATCTATGAAAAGAGGATCGTTAAAATGTAAATCTCAATGATAGTGTTTTGTGTCTGAAATCAGGGAGAGCTCCCCGCTTCCAGATCTTTGCAGTCATAAGCAGCTGACTTCCTGGAGCTTTATTCAAGCTCTTGTAATCAAATGCACAACTATTTGGGCTTTCTAATAGATTGACAATATTTACTGCTGGTTTCAGCTGGTTTATGGCGCTGTTAAGGTTTTATGCACTACTCTCAGGAATTCTCTGATGGCTTTAATGAGCTTTGAGGGGGTGCAGTGGAAACCACAGCAGCTCCAGTGTTACAGAAAAGAGCTTCTGTTGCCTCAGCTGACAGAATGGCTGGTGACTCATTTGGGTTTGTGTAAGTTTGCTTTAGAGGCCCCCACTACAGGGGCTTAAGTGCTTTGATTGGCAGCCTCATCGCTTACACACCGCTGGGTAGTGTAAGCAGGGCTGTTGACGAGAGAGGTCAATTTAGAGCACTGTTTATGTGCATTTTATTTTCACGAAGTCTAAGGCAGGGAAGGCAGTGAGTCGATGCCATATGGCTGTTTGGTTAGAGCTGAATGAGCATCATTCTGAATACCCATCATGCAAAAAATAAGCTGAACTTACAGCGTATGACAGCAGTCGCCGCTTGGCCTGAAGGTTCTTCAACCACACAAATCGTTATGTCGGTGTCTAGCGAAACACGTCTTATTCTGAGCAGTGGTGTTGGAAGATTTTGACATTTCACGTAACTCGTCGCATGCGTTTACAGATAAAACTGTTGAAGATGAAATATAAGTGAAGCGAAGCAACAAACCAAACTGCACTTGATTCAGATGTGTTAAATAAAAGGTATAGTTAGAAGGAAGTAAGACAAGGTTTTATTGATTATTTTATTCTTGCCAGTTGTTCAGTGTAGTCACCTTTGCTGCTACCTCCTGAAAGCTCTTTTGACTGTTTGCAAACTGTCTAATTGGACCGGATTGTATGAATTCACTGGTGACTTTAATGCTCTGGCATGATATCTCCATCAAGATCTGAAACTCGGTGGTGGTTGAAACAGAAGCCCAGTCACTGGAATTATTCAGCCGAGGCCTGCAAACTGAAGATGAAAAGGAGGCGCTTGCGCTCGGCTGCAGGTATGAGCTGTGCTTTTGCTCTCCGTCTGTGAAGTGAGCCGTCGGAGAGCCGCAGCCCTGCCCGGCCCGAGGTAGATAAAAGCTGGTGCAGGTGAGCACACCTTCAAAGAGTGTCTGCATGGCTCAGTGAGGAGCTGTCCCTGCCAGTGTGAGTGTGTGAAATCCCCCGACTTCTCCAAAGGAAGATTCAGAAGGAGAACAGTGCTTTAAATTTGATCAAAGCCCTTGGACTGAGAGGCTTGTAAGGCCTGGGGTGGGTTCTGCCCAGGCCCTTTCCAAGGTTTTGTCATCTGTCTGTGCAGGGGCTGGAGGGGCCAGAGGGGATCGGGAGGGTGAATGCTGACAAAAATGTGTTTGGACAAATCTGTGATACTTTTGACAATTACTATCTTATCTTTGTTATGTAACACTTTAGGACATAACAGGATTCAAACCCTCAACTGATGTTAAACTCATTGTTTGTCTCTCTATGGTGTCAGTAAAACCCTGTCTGAGTTTTAACGTCCCTTCATTAACCCATTTTTACATTAGCCATGCGTCATTTTTATTTGTTTTGGAGGTTTAAATTTGTCTCCTGTTGTAACATAGATGATATTTTGATGGGAAAATGGCAGGTGGGCAAGTCAGTGTTTCTAAATGTGTCATTTTTTATTTGAGCTCGGTCATCCAGAGGTGTGAATTGTTTTTTTCAACAGGCGTTTCTCACATTTCCCCTTTCACCCTCACTGCCCACAGCAACGCACAGAGCCAGCAGTCTCCTAGTCAATCTGATACTACACTTACAGAGTAAAAATGTTTGATTTGACCACATTCATTAAACATTTCTGAGTCGGTTTCCATTCCGCAAGCAATGGCCACTAGGGGCCTGCAGAAAGAGGCCACAATCTGCCCCAGAGTAGTTATGACACATGCATGTCCAGGTGGTCTGCCGCAAAACGGATCTGCATTCAGATCTACTTAGCTTTCTATTTGCTACCTTGTAACACAAAGCAGCTTTTTGTCATCGAATGCAATGCAATTTTCCGAGCAGGTGCACAAAACGATTCCAAATCAAGTTTGGCTCGGTACGTGCTTATGACTGATTGATTTCATCAGTCTGATGTGTGAAGTATACTCCTGTTCATGTCTTTGCTTGATAAGGAAGTTAATTTATCAGACAAAGAAATATGTATTATTTTTACTGTTTCTAAATAAATGTGGCGTCAAATTGAGACTTAATATGAATAAAGAGGGAGGGCAGGGTTTTAAGGTTAGTGTCACTGCAATAAATTCAATCAGTATCATTAGCTATAAATCGTTTGCGTCTAATTAAAAGGCAATAACGTGAAATATTTAGCAATGTCCATTTCTGTAAGTCTGTGTGAAAGCGCCTTGTTTGTTTGTTTGCTTTTTTCAAACCAGTGATATAATCTGAGATCAATTATTCTCTCTGCCTGAAAGACATTTTCAGTTGGGGGCTGCCATTTCAGTGCTGTGATAGTGGCCACTTGGATGCTTTCAGCGGCAGTTGTAGTGGATCTCATATCAGAACTGAGACTCGGTGATTATTATCATTAATTCAAGAGCCCTTGGAGGTTCTGCTTCGCTGCACACACACACAAGCATCCATTCAGCCCTGCATTCGGCTATAGTACACACTGCATTATACCCATTAGAAAGCACTTCTTACTTGGACATGAGCACAGCAAAGACCACACAGAGCCTGGGTTTCTCATGGTATAAAATATAGGCCATCATTAGTTTGCATATGCTCTTGAAGATGTTACACACGTGTGAGACAGAAAGGAGGCCACCACTGATTGCTATACAGAATTGCTCACCCTGACTTCAAATGAGTGTAGATGTGGATGGGTGTAAAGTATATTGAATCAGTTAATACGATTCATTTTATGCTGCGGTTTAGGTACATTACAACCACCTCAGGTACAAGAGGTTGATTTGTTTTAGATGTAGCATAAATCATCCTGACCATGAAGTGGTTTTAGAGAAAAATAACCCATATCAGACACACCTGAATTCCAACTTTTTCTTTCAGATAACAGCAAGGCCATTTCTGTACTGCTGATTGCTTTAGGGCACACTCAGAATTCTAAGGGCCACAGCCCAAGCTATTTGCTTGTCAGTCATAAGAGCAGAATAGTTTGAATTCAAAATGGAGAAAACTGCATGCTCTCGCCAGGAAAAGTTGTCTAGCCAGGTTCACTGAAAAGCTGTCTTTTGTGAGCCTATACTGATGTGGTTTCTCATACAGTCATTTTTATTGAAAACATCTTTGTCCACTAAGTCTTCTCAGTGTTAGTATATACCCTGATCAGCCTAAACATTATGACCACTCACTTAACATTCCATGAAAAATGAGGCATCAACCAGACCTTTGAAGTATCTACCACCAAAGTAGGAGATGCTTCAAGTCCTGTAGGTTGTACAATGGAGCCTCAGCAGATCTGACTTGTTCCAACACACTCCACAGCTGCTCAATTAGAGATCTGGGGAGTTTTGAGGTCAGGAAAACACCTTTACTCCTGAACAATATATTGACATAAAGGGAGAATTTGATCCGCAGTAATGTTTAGATTGGTGGAGTGTGTAACTTTGACATCCATATAACAGTCCTGACCCTGGGTTTCCCAAAAGAACAATGCCAAGGGCATCACACTCTCTCTCCTGACTTGTTTTCTTCACACCATTTCTTTGCCAGGTAAACAGAGCAAGCATACCCAGCCATCAAGGTGATATAGAAGACAGCAGCAATCGACCTCATCACTCAAGGTTCAGTTCTGACTCTCATGTGCTCACCCTGGGCACTTTTGCCAGTGCACAAGTGTTAGCATGAGTACTCTGACGAGTAAGCAGCTGTAAAGCCTATACCCAAATGTAACATAGTCCACTCATGACCAGGCCTAAAAGGTTTAACAACAGTACGCCTCCTGTTGGGTTGGAGAAGAAAGGATAGTGTTTGCTGTCCTTGTAAATCAATGAGCCTCAGGCACCCAATGCTGTAGTTGTTTTGTGGTTTGTCTTCACTCAGACCACTGTTGATTGGGGAGCAATACACAAGCCTTGCTGCTCCAGAGATGCTCCGACCCAGTCGTCTGGACATAACAATTTTGCCCTTGTCAAAGTCACTTGGGTCTGACTGTTCGTCCCGCATCCAACACACTGATAATAAGAACTTATCGCTCGCTCACCATCACATATCTTCCAGACCTTGGAACGTGTGATAATGAGATAATCAATGTTGTTTTCTTCATCTGTGTGTGGTCTTGGCTCCTCTGTCTATCCTTTTCATTAAAACAATTCAACCCTTGTGTCAAAATAATTGACAAAGGAATGAAAAACAATATTATTGGTGTATTACATACACCCACACATATTGCTAACTTCACCGTTGCCTTTGATTTAGCTGTCTAATTGTTTTTCATGGCCTTTTGTTGGTTAGTCTCTAACATAAGTGTTAACATTATGCTGGCTGGTTAATGTTTGCTGTAGCACATAGACAAATGTATTTGTGCTGTTTAATATATTTAGTCCATATTAATTGTTGCCATACAGCCTGACTGTGGAAACATGTGACAGCATAAAGGGAAATGTAGTGTCTGTGATACATTTGCACAGTCATAATGCAATCAAGGTTTAAGCTGAGAACTTTATAGCTCATATATCGACTTTGTGATTATGGAGAGGCACAGTGACATTTTAATGCAGCACGTGTCCCGATAAATCGGGTTTAGTGATGGGCCTGTTTGGCAGAATCCATACAAGAGGTCTGAGCTTGGGTTTTATGCACAGCAGGTCGTTTTGTTAGTCGTGAGTTGTTTTGTGTTTCTAGTTCTCCGCAAAAACCTGCGACTCGATGGAGTTCTATTGAATGGGATCTCATCAATAGAATCCCTTGCATTGGGCCAGTTTTTTTGCTCTGTTTAATTTGTCTGTCCCAGTGTTTGGTCAGCTCTACTTTCCTCCACTCAATAACTGCAGAAGTACCGGATTGCTCTCAGCATCCCTCCCCCTCAGAATGCGTGTGGGTTTTCGGCCTGCTGTTTCCTTTGTTGCCAAAATGCATAGAGACCCAATAATTTGATAAAGCAGGCGGACAATACTTTTGTGTTTATTTTTAATGAGCCTGCTGTTCTCTTACAGAAATACCAATAGTAAGGTCGCCTCAAAACAGCATTGCACGATTGCATTTTTTTTTTCGTTTGTTTTAACAGCAGAATCACAGGACCTCTGCTTATAATGGCAGCTCTCCAAACGGTCCATCTCATCTCAGTTTGGCCACATGGTATTTCTTGGTCCAATTTTTCTTTTTTTATCATCTGGCTCGCAAACCCAAGAGGCATCACGGATCTGAAGTGGCGCTGATTTTTGTCCTTAAAACAATTTGAGCAAAATTATTTTTTTTAACATGGAAGGATATAGCGACTGACACATTAGAGGCCTGTGGGATTTAGGGAAGAGAGGATGGATCTCATGGATTATGACCACTATTGGCTTTGCATTGCGTGTGTGCAGTGACTTTGAGCAGATTTTACTCATTTGTTTGCTTTTTAAAGATTTTTAAGCTATCCATTGGGTACAGTATGAAAATTTGTTGCTGCTGCTTATGGTCACTGGTGGCCCTCAATTGGAATCTGCTGCTCTTTAAAAGACTTAGATTCATCAAACAAGGAGCTATTGTGGCCTGCAACCATTCTTGTGTAACAACTGTGCTGGATCTATACTTTAATCTTCTTCTGATTCATTTTGGCTGATTATGCCCAGTGGCCTGCATTAATTCTTCCACTTGGAGACAATGGAGCAGTCGAGGCTCAATCACGTTCAATGGCTGATCACCACTGGCTGTAATTAAATTTTTTGCCTCTTAACATTAATTACTCTTGTGTGTTTTATTATTTCATCATTGCATAAATCATTAAATAAGCCTTGTATCAGTCTAGGCTAGTGGCAGTGTGGTGAAACAGAGATGAGTGTGCTGTCAGATTGTTTGGGCGTGACTAAGTGTGATATGAGTCAAACACTCAGGCCTCTCTCAGACCAAAACTAGCAGCCCGCGGCTGGCATTTCACAAGAGCAAGAGGAGCAAACGCCACACAAGGTTCCAAACAGGCCAGGGTTCCACAAGGACTGTAGCAGTTTCACACGAGCATGGTAAAAAACCGTCCATCGCAATCTGACAGTGACTTTGTGCTGGACGGCACTTATTAAATTCACAACATCGGACTATTAAGCAGTAATCAATAAAATTGAGCCGAATAATAAACAACACAGAAACAATCCATAATACTCTTCTGAAAACTTAAAAACAAAAAAAGAAATTTGTCCAGCTTCACAAATGAGACCTGGAAATGAACTTCATCAGAGCATCTGCAGGGATTAGCGAATTCAGTTTACTGTTTTTTTTTAAATTATTTAATGAGGATACGATTCATCATTCACATTGCAAGCAAATCACAAAGCCTAGTTGATATAAGTAATCTGTTCAATTTCTGAACGGAGAAATGTATTTTATTGAGTAATCACGACAAACCTGAAACAAATTTCTGTCATTCTAAACAAATGTATTAAACCTGACTTTTGTTTATTGTACTCTTTCCTTCTGTTCTGGTATAAATGGGCTAAGCTCTCCATCTCTTTCAAAGAAAAAAAGGCAGTGAAATAAGTTTTCATTTTGTTTCGGTTGCTGTTAATTTGGGAATAGTTTGGATGAATGTGGACAGCATCACAAACAGGTCAAAAGAATAAGGGAAAAAGGGGCTGATTTACATCTAGCCCAAGCTATACATCCACTTAGCCTCTCTGTGATTCCGTGCCAAATGCAAATGCAATGCATTACACAAAATACCCCTAGAATTGAGCTTTATTTGGGTATTCGTGCAAAATGTTAGAACTTGCAACATCCATCCCCACCACCCAGTCTGCAGTCAGTACTAGCAGAGGTGGATCTGACTGGTGCTAAAAACAATTGTAAAATGCGTCATATGCACATAAACATGAACGTTTGTTTACGCTGAACATCACATTTTATTTATGGTAAGAGTTGGATTCTGCCAAAGCTTCATTCTTTGTAAGAAACTGGCCAGTATGTTAGTTTTATTAGTTATGAAAGACCTGATTGTTCTTTTAGGTTGCAATAACTGTATAAATACTAAAATAAGAGCAGCGGTTGCTAATTGGCTCATTTCATTGTTTCTTTGCAGCAGTTGAGAAAGGCCTGTTAAATGTGGTTTTGAGCTTTCGGTTGGAATTATTAACTGTTATTTGTATTCAAACCCTCCCATCCAATATTATGACAATCCATCATTGAATAGCAGTATTCAAGTATAGAAATTTCATCTTCGGTCCTGCACTGATTTATAAGAAAAAATATATCTAGCCTACTTGTCTACAGATTTGCCACTCATAAGCTTATTTTTACTGGTGCCTTTCTTTTCTTATGACTCACTATGGTGTATGACTAGTGCACTCCCTTTTGGGTCCTATTCTCAGCATGGATGTTAGCGCGTATGGTATGCGTTGTCCATTTCTCACCCTGCCCTCAGGAAAAACAAATGCCTCCAGTTGTTCTTTGCATAGCTGGAATGGACAAACAGCGCAGTGATTATCTTGGCTGCTCACGTCAGACCAAGAAAGGGTGGGCTGACTTATCCCAGGGTTTTGTTTTTGTTGTTGTTGTTGTTCACTCAATATCGTCCATACGCAGTGACATATCCAGTAAAAATATGCATCACTTCCAAGGCAAAAAGTCCTGTGTGTATCACACATGGTGGGCTATAATGTGAAGGGCTGTGCTGGTAGTAGAGCTTTAGAGGGTCCCACAGGGCAGATTTTGTGGTGTGATAGAGTTATGTAACTGAGGGATTTGAGAGAGGCCCGCTGTGTGCTGTGAGCAGTAATGAGTTCAGATTGTCAGCCTTTTACACATACATGAATTAGTCTTAGACCTCGCATTTACTGCGAAGCCCCTCACTCTCTCCTGGGTTAATGAGAAAGTAGCTAGCTTCTTGTAATGGGATGGTCTCTTTGCTTCTAGCTCTCTATATCCGTTAATGTTTAATTGTTTAATTGTATTCTCACCGCAAATAGCCTTCAAGCCCTAACGGTCTTTATGTGGGTCTGTACGTTCCTTCACTTCACACTCATTTCATTTCAGCAGTTACCCATCAGTTGACAGTTTGCACTTAAAATGAAAAGTGATAAAAAGTATTTTCTGAAGTGAAACAGCCTAAAGTGTGTTTTTAAACCTCACTTGGTCTTCATGCAACCGGCAGCTATGGGATAGATCCAACCATTTAAGAGCAAACACTAGGAGCTAATATACTTGATTAGTATTTCTTACACATATTCTGTAACATGTAGCACTTCAAACTGGGGTAAGAGGATCTGATCTCAAGATAAAATAGCATATCAAACACTCAAACACCCTTTCCAGATTTGCTTGAAGCAGAAGGAAAATGCTGGATTTCTCATTGTCCTTGTTTGCCTCCCCTGCCAGAGCATTGTGTAGCATCTGTCACATGAGCATTCTCTATTGTTTAGTTCCTGCATGGAACTGTTTGGCTGCATAAACAAGCAGTCAGAGATTTCCATGATAAGCCCGACATTCTGCTTCCTTTTTTTTTTGCTTTTCTTTTTTTATATCACCTTGAGATCATTAGTTCTGCGACCATATTTGTATTCATGCTTATCACGTGTGTTTATGCCTCATCTTCCGGTCTCAAACCTGGGAGCAGACGAGGTAATGAGATTAGACTGGAACATGTCTGCGGTTTCTGATTCATATCTGACCTCAGCACATTCCCCGAAGCCACCCCTCACCCATCCCCCGCCGCAAATACTGGATTAAAACACTCTCCAGGCATAAGGTTCATTTAGCAATAGCCAATAACCAACTCTCTTATGATAATCCAGCGAGACTCCGTATGTTATGCTTAACTCAACATGTGAGCGTTCTCCACTTGTCCATGTGAAGCTTTGAAAACATGTGTGTGTGTGTGTTTATGTGTGTGTGCGTGTGATTGTGTGTTCCAAGTGCACTTTGCCGCATGTTAAGTACCACACACATGCTGTTGAGGGTCATTGGTAGGGCAAATTCTGTCCTCGGCCTATCAAAGCTCTAAGGAGGTCTCTGCTAATTACCCGTCCTTTACATGGTGTGCTCTTGAGATTTCATTACACACGCCTCATCTGCATCCACTCCTGCTGGATCTGTGAAGGGACTTTTTTTTTACTGACAGCATGGCTGTGTTTCCTAATGACCCACGCTGCCGCCTGGCCTGTCTGCGAATGAAATTAGAGGTGCTTAAAGATGAGGTCTCTATCGATCTGGCCTTAAGAAGGTTTTGCCCCTTAGAGAATCCTTCAATCCAAAGTGACAGAGGCCCCGCAACTATTTGTCACTCCAGTGCACTTTCGATGTACCCTGTAGCTGCTCCGGAGACATACATTATCACTCAAAGCACTCTCACTAATAGAGGAGGATCTACAAGTGGAGAGGACGTCACTCACAATCAATAACAGCATTAAAACCCAGTTACACAGAATCATTTGCTGTTCACACCATTAACACAGAAGGATCACGCCTGAGAAATTATTAGGATGGTTAAGAGTGGTTTGATGTGAAATGGTCGATTCTTTAGGGACCTGATCTCGCATTTCTTTACAGTTGTGAAATTGGATGCTGAAATGTTTACAGTACAAATACAGTCAGTTTTTTCACCATCCCAAACACTTTGTAAAGCACTGTCTCAGCCGGCATTATTTTCATTTTGTGAGGGAGCGTTTAGTATTAAAACCCTTCAGATGTCTGGTTCCATTCGCCAACACTACGAACAGTCTCTGAGATTCCCTGAGTTCCTCTAAGACAGAGCGTCTCGTATCTAATAAACAAATAACTTTGTTTACATCGGAATTAGGCAGAACATTTGAAAAATCTGTGAGATTTGCTTTGAGTTGTTGTTTTAAATTAAATAATGAATCACATAGACACATGATTTACCATCTATATTGATAGGTTTGGGTCTGAACTGAGCTGTTTTCTTTGTATTTCAATATTAAGCAAATGTGTTAGACTGTTTATTCTTTCTTCATAACAGGCCTGTACTATAAGATTCATGTAAAACATAACATCCATGCTTCTGCTTCATACATGCATTTGCATTACTGTGTAACTTTCCAGAACGCTATGATTATTATAAAATAATTATTGTATTCTTTCACAAACATTCTTTTTCTGTCACCTGCCATGCACGTCGGTTTTAAGGACTGACGATTGCATTCACACAAAGAGCTGCTGTTGCACATTGCTGTGAAGATTACCGACCAGCCTATTAGCTGCTCCACACTTGCAGAGAGTTTTACAGCCTCTGAGCTCACCTGGTTCTGAGAAAGAGGGAATGTGGCGTGCGGTCCAGAGCAGTGGTCAGGCCATAATGTATTTAAATAGTGCCATTAATGGCTTAATCCCACCGTTTGCTGTGAGGCTGCACAGCTAACAGAATCAAGCCAGATGAACTTTTCCATCAATATAGAGGCCAAAAACCTCTGCCTGTTACTATCACGGCCCACCAGTGCAATTTTTCTTAGGCGGACTTGTTGCTCCCTTAAAATTGCTGGGTGATCGAATCCCTTCTGACAGCTTACAGCAGACATTTAGCCCAAGCCCTCATGCAGCGCTAGCCACTTCTGTGCAGCAGGACGCACTGGGTTTCGACTGCAGAAGGAAGCTTTTGTTCCCTGGATGTTCTGTTAGTCTCCTTTGCAGCATAAGAAGACCTTTACATGATGCCTTGCCAGCAGCGTGGAGACACGCCGAGACACCACAACAATTTGTCACCTCGGCGATCACTAATGACTGTGGGTATTTCGGAGCGCTAACCTCGTTTTCATAATTATTTTATTTAGTAGTCATTATTTTCTTGACTCGTTACCCCCCGCTTCAATCCATCTCGACGTGCTGTTGTGTAAATTGCTTTGAAAAGAAAAGCAATAGTGCCATTAAGCGTTTTAATTAAGGCCTCCTCCTCATTTGTCTCAGATTTTAGGCTCCCTTTACGTGTGGGCTGTTGCGGTGCAACTGAGTGAATTACCCAACTCAAGTGCAGTGCAGATCATTACATGTTCTCTGCTCACCAGAACGAATGATTCATTATCCATCTCACCAGCAGAGGTATGATTGAAAATTCAATTAGATGAAGCTTACCGCTAGGCTCGCGCTTTTGTCTTTCCATCTTTTGCTGCTGTACAGACACAATAAGTGTTAATAAGAGTGCTAATATCTGCTTACCACTCACAATCCGCTCTGGTGCTCTGTGTCTTTCTAAATGAACGCTTCTGGACGAGTGCTTCATTCATTCCGTCGTGATGACGGGGCTTGATGAATTGACACAGCGACATGAGTTGATCAATCACTCCAGAACGTCTTAAAATTCCCCCGACAGAAATCAACGCTGCAAATTTTGTTTCAAATACGAGGGCTTCTTAGGAATTTTTAATCCACAGACCTCTTAAGAAGTTGCCCGCTCCTTGAAAACCCAGCGACACATGCTGTGAGCTCCAACTTAACTAGAGATCAAAATTAGATCAGCTCTTTCTTACTTCTGTGATGATTCAGTGTTTACAGCTGGGCTTGTGGCTGGAGTCGAGTCGAGCGCCGAGCTATTGATCTTGTTTTGAAATGGAGAGTAGACGCTCTTGTGGAGACGCGAGGAAGTTAAATCCCTGGTCGAGCTCACCTGTTGTTTATCCTACATTCTAGGATGAAAGAGTGTGGAGGTTTTGTAGAACCCTGCCGTCTTCTGGATCTCAGCTTCTCTGCAACCTTCTGTTTCAGAGATACTGTGAAGAGCCCGGCCAGATTAAGGGCATCACAAGTTCTGTAACATTACATACATCGTGTCATATACAAACAAACAATATCAGTGTGTTCTTCAGTAGTTCAGCCAGTGAACAGGTATTTTTTGAGTGGTGGATCATTCTCAGTGCAGCAGTGACATGATACTGAAACGTCTGTGTGTGTGTGTGTGTGTGCAGCAGCAGTACAGCATTATATTAAATATTACCAATAACTTTACATCTATTTATAACAAACTCCAGTATCACTGTTGGTGTGATCCACTCTGCAGCTCAAACTCTAACATCTCAAACCAGTGTCACTGCCATACTGGGAATGAGCAAATACTACCTGTGTCTGTGTTCACACTGGTAGTGGATTTTATTTCAAATGTAATTAGTCGTTATTGAACCATTATAGGCGCAGGGGTTAGTGCTGTTGCCTCACAGCAAGAAGGTCCTGGGTTCGACTCCCGGGTTGGGCACAGGGTCTTTGTATGTGGAGTTTGCATGTTCTCCCCATGACCGCGTGGGTTTCCTCCGGGAACTCGGGTTTCCTCCCACCACCAAAAAACATGCGAGATTGGGGATAGGTTGATTGAGCACACTAAATTGCCCCTAGGTGTGACTGTGATAGTGTGGCCCTGCGACACGCTGGCGGCTGTCCAGGGTGTACCCCGCCTTCGCCCGGAGCAGCTGGTATAGGCTCCAGCCCCCCGACCCCGAGTGTGGGATAAAGGGGTAGAAAATGGATGGATGGATGAACCATTATATAAACAAGCATGATGTTGTCCTTATTGTTGGTTGCTCTTTGATAGTTTCTGTGTGAGCGTGTGCACGCATATTCAGGCACGGATGTTAGGTAAGACGGGGTAACATTAGATGACGTCATGTAAGTCCGATTGTAATATGTCGCCTCAGCCTGTGGATTTCAGATCTCTCCCTTCACCTTCGTCTGTGGAGTCACTTCCATTAATGCCCTGAGCTGAAAGCCGATCTGATGTGTATGCTTTCCTCTGCATTAGTGAGCACTGAAGCAGCCAGCCTGCCGTGCTCATGCCACCCATCACACACACTCAGCATGCTCGGTTGGCGAAGGGTGGAGGCAGCGATGCGAATCGCTTATAGATCCTCCTGCTGATGTGTTGATGATGATATGTTATGTAAGCAGACTGAACATCAGGCCTTCATTTTCTCTCTCTTTCTCTCTCATTCTTTCCTGCTTCAGAAGGAGAACGCAACATCCTCCCATGGCCATTCTGCTCCCTGTCAACAGGAATTTTACCCTCATTCTGTCACTCAGCCCTTTTGCTTTTCAAACTGTTAATCAGTGCCCAGAAATATGTCAGACTGCTAGGGAAAGAAAAAGAAAAAAAATACGTTGGTAAGGCAGTGTATTCATCACGTTGGGGTGGAAAGCAGAACAGAGCAGTTTGTGTGGGATGAATGAATTTATCATAGAACAAGAGGTGGCACGCGGACCATGCTTTATTTGCTCAGAAAATGCATTGCTCAAAGAAAAACACAAATCGGTTTGTGTTCGTCTATTGTAAAGACGCAATCTCCGCCCATCCCAGACCTAAGAGCATTTCCAGCTTTGAAGGCTTTTTAGTGCGACTCCTGCCGACTGTGTCTTTCTGTTTCGTCAGCTGGCTTCAGTCGCCGTCTTTCATGTCTTTCATGTACCATAACCGGAACTGTCGTGTCCACTCCAAGAACAGTAGGTCTGGGAGGTTTGGCAGGTTTCCTTCCGACAGAGGGTGTGTCGTGTGGTATGAAGATAACAGCCTTAATCACACAACTACAAGGCCACTAATAACAAGGACAATGTTGCTTCAGCATTCTTGAGCTGGTTCAACCACTGTACACCTTTTTCTATTAAAAAAAAAGCTACCAAGGGTTATTTGACACAGTGCCAAAGCAGAACTACTTTTGGATCCCAGGATCTTCCAGTTAAAAGCTTTATTTTTGGTTAAAACTAGCTCCCAACACAATTTTATAAGACATAGCTTTTATGATTTCAGCTTCTCATGGACATTACTGTTGGTCATTTGATTTGTATTCCATTTTTTTACCTCCCCAGCTCCCCAGACAGAGGCTTGTCTTGTGCATTTAGGATATTTTCCATTGAAAGGTAAATTAGTTCATGATTAGGCTTAATCCAGCCCTAAGAGTTTATATGTGGGACCGTGCTTTTAATTCCAAACTCCCACTGATGCAGTATAAGCAAAATGGTTCTATGTAGTACGTTAAAATGTTTCTTATGACTTATTACATTAAAAGCATATAGAACCATTGTGAAGAATGAGATGCCAGGGGTTCTGCATCATAGTAAAAAACCTCTACTAACAATGATTTAAACTGGTTCTTTGGCTTATCAAGGTTCTAACCCTTGCCTCTACTAACGAACTGACTTTGTATATTACTGTAATAGTAATTACCAAATAATTCAACGTGTACTTGAAAAGGCATCAAGAAATGTTTTATCGAGTGATGCTGAAGAAATACCTCTTTTGGTTCCTGGGTCAGTTTCAGCTGAGTTATTAATTAACAACCTATTAAAGGATTCTTCAGGAAACCTAATATGGATCTTTTATGTCTTCACATCCAAAGACTCCATTTGATTCCTATATTTTTAACAGCATGGTTCACATATACTGAAGGACTCATATACTACATGGCAAGGGCAAACGTCCATCTCGATGTACTCTGACATGGGTCGTAATACGTTTTGACTTTGATAAATGTCCCAGCCAATGGGGGTCAATTGTAATTCCAAGGGGGTGAAGGCCCCTGAGCGCAGAGCACTCAACTGACCATGGATGCTTGCAGCGGGTGCTGAAAGAGTGTTATGTGGTTTCCTCTCCCATTCACCGCTGTGTATCAGAAACAGCAGCATTTGTCAGAGACGGATTATGACTCCAGTGTATTTGAGTGTGAGCATTATGTTTTGGCCTTGAGTCAGACAGAGTTGTGTCATGCTTCGGAGAACAGCGCACGCACACAATGACCTTATCCTGAATGCGCTTCTAAGGGAGCTCCTTAGCAGGGGGGCTCTTGAGGCTTTGAGAACATAAACATAAAATTAACCTGATATAGAGTGGGCTATTTTTATTCATAGACCAGCTATAGCTTGTGATGGGAACGGAAGTGGGAAATAGATGTTAAATGGCAACAATAGCTCAAAGATCAAAGAGCGATAACATTGATTACAGCTCAATACATTTGATTTAGCAAGTTCAGCAACCACCCTTACTGGATTTCCTGAGCCTCTATGACTTACAGCCTTTCTTCAACATCAGAGCATGTTTTATGACTTGGCATTGAAGTGGAAGCAGGATATAGGAATCTCTTTTTTTCTGATAATTACTTGCATGGTCTGATAGGGTTACTGTGTTAAACTAAGAGTAAGGTGTCCATTTTTCATACATGATCTCACCACAGAGTGTGAAGAGCACAAAATTGCTCTCTGCATTTAACACATTCACCCAAGCAGCCAGGAATGCAGTGGCTGGGAGAAGGGTTTGGGGACAGTAACTTGCTCAAGGTACCTCAGTGTCGCCACTAGTAGTCCTGGGATTCAAACAGCCTTCTGATCGCCGAGACAACTCCCTAAAACTGTAGTTGTAGACATTTTAATGACATATCATTGATTCATTTTATTTTCTCACTAGTAATTCAGTTACATTGAATAGGAATAAAAATGGAGCATGATAACAAGTAGCAAATGGATTCATAGCAGGGGTGCTTGTTTTAGGTTCGTGTTATAAATTACCTTTCATTCCGTCATGCTGAACATAGCTGCTGTTTGAAGGAGAGGTCGCTGCTGTGATTAGTAATGGCCCTGTCAACTCCTTGATCTTATTTATAGCGATGGGAAGGCTGCCGTAGCCTTTTTCACCTCTCTCTCGTCACGGAGTGGCTTGAAAAAATCTCTGACTGACCCTGGTGCTGTTTAGCATTGTATAGGTAGGAGGAGCCGCTTTCCTGTGATTGTCTGGCGTTGTTTTATTTTTTACACACCCGTTTTCTGCCAAAACCCGCCTCCATATCGACAAGCTGCCGTTAAGGAAAAACTGCCAACCAATCCGTTAACGGGTGAGCGAACGCCACCAGCCAATCACAAGCATTAGAGGGTGGGACTTTTCGGAATACGGGTGGGGGAAAAACCCCAACGCTGTTCGCTCGGTTCCCCAAAGTTGCATTATTGAGTCTCGGTACGTGGCGGAGGATTGTGCTTCCAGAGAGCCCGACGGCTGGACAAAGCTGCCCCACTTAGCCCCCAGCTCAGTCTGCGTTTTACCATTTCTCCACTCGGTTTGTCACCTTCGTTCAAGATGACAGAGGAAAAGAATGTTCGCCATATAAAGCTGGTACGTCTCCCTTTCTCTTTTTCTCTCTCTCCCGACGCCTCAATCTGCTCTCACTAGTTAAGGGTTTAAATGGGAGACATTAAATTCCTGCTTTGGCTGAGCTATTTACCGCTCTCTTTCTCTGGGCACCTGTATTTTTTGCAACCTGAGATGTAGTTTGACATTACAGGACGTAGAACTTTTAGATAACCTACCTGTGTCCTTTCATAATTCAGTTTATTTTCTACCTTGAAGCTCAAGCTGCAGCCAAACTAGTTCTCTAAAACGCGTGCATGTACGTAAAACACCCTTTCTATTTTATATTAGTCTTTTTTCTGTTATTTCCAAATATTCCCATTCACAGTGTCTGAATTTTATTTTAATTCTGAGTTTTCTGAAGTGAGAAACCGTCTGTTTCACTGTCTGTGTTGCAACCTTGCGTCGCCTAAAAGCTGTATGCATAATGTCTCAACAGACCAGAGGAGCCAGGTATTCTGGAGAGTATTTAACCAGAACCGTATTAACTGTACAGTGTAACCAAGTTTTTTATACCCTGTTTTTAAAAGATAATACAGTTTGACACGCTTAATTCAAAGGGGGAATGGGCTTTGAATTACACTTCTGAAGGCGTGCTCAAGTTCAGTGTCAGATTGGACCAGAAGTTCCGTGGCTAAAATAAGTTTTCCTTCTGTTCTGCACAAGCTTTTGGTGCTGATTTGTGCAGCCCAACACATGTCTCAGCTGAATAAAAAGAGACAGAGACAGCTGCATGAAGCAAATAGAAGGTAACAGAGTCATGAATCCGGCTGTCATCTGATCTAGCAGTGTTTTGTCACGCTTTGTCAATCTGATGGCTTTGTGGAAGTGACTGTGAGTCGTCTTTGGATTGGTCTTGTTTATCTACATTGTTAATTTGTAACTAGAAAACCAGTTCAGCTCCTGAGTCATGCCCTGAGTGGCCCAAAAAGCACACTGTTGATTGAAAGCTGTCTTTCCTCTCGGCACTGTTCTTCATCTCTTTGCTTATACATGAACAGATGTGTGATGTAAATATGATGCAATGTTTACTTGTGGTGGATTTCTTGGTTTGTTTTGTCAGAGCGCGGCAGTCTCGTGTTTTGATGCCTTTAAACGGTTGACACCGTCTGTACGTCGTCTGTCACCAGGATCTGTCAGCAAGTTTTGATCTGAAAGACCCAGTTCTACATTAGCCCACATGCACCTCTTGTTGCGTTATTACATAATTCCACTTTGATTTATCATATCACCTCTCTGTCTGTCATGAAATCCTAATCCTTTTTGAAAATGTTGTTTTTGAGATTATGGTGAATTGCATTTTTGTTTGGAGTAACTCGCCTGCACTGACATGAAGGTCATAAAACGTCATTTAGCATCTGTCATTTTTAGAGTAGTATTGACCGGACAGATCTGATTTGGTTCGCGGTCATATCCATAAATCGTAACAGCTCTGATCCCTTTAATATTTACGGCTGAAAAGCTGGAAAGCTATTTTACAGAGGCACGGACACAATGGCCAAGCAATTTACCCTGCCATGGCAGTCCCGTCGTGTCCCTGCATATTTATTTTCAATTCAACCATGGACTCAGATCCCTGCCAGCTGCAGTAAGGTGTTTTACACTTACTGATTCATTATCCTTTCCTAGCATGCAGCACGGCAAAGCAAATCAGAGGGAAGAGGCATGAGCAACATTTAAGAGCTGGCCGCTTTTATGCTGTTTTGGCTCATGTTACTATGTGACACGCTCCAAGTAATGAGATGACTAGGTACAGTATGAAAGAAAGCAGGATTAGACTGGCCCATGCTCTTATAAGGCTCTGACCATCTTTGTTGTTGTCTCTGCCACATGAGCGGGGAAATAGTGGACCATTTTGACCCAGTCGGGCACTGTTGTCAGCTGTACTCAAATTGCAATTTATCCCTGAAAAAAAAGAGCCAGTAAATGGACCCAGTGCAGCTGAGTGGCTGTTGTTTTAATTGATTCATTTGTGTGGTAGCGTGTGTTTTCAGAGCGGAACTCCAGCAGAACAAAGTGCCTCCTGACATAATGCGACCCAATATGCAGCACTCACTCTGTTCCCAGAAATCACGGCTATTGTAGTCACCAAGAGAGGATTTCATTAAAATGACTGTCGTTAAGGCCCTTCTGTGCAAAAATCGCATGTTAATCGCAGCATTGTTCGGAAAAGATACTTGCACCTGTAACACAAACAGTCAGACCTGTCACACAATGATCTCATGACACAATATGAGACAATTACTCATCTTTTTAGAATGCCTTGGCTCTGTGTCAACATCTTAAATCAACAGGCCATCTTGTTTTGAAGACAAGACGGACCCATCACAAAAGAAATGTAGCTCAAGCTAATGCAGCGCTTTCCATCATCATTTGCTTTCGTTTCTTTTCTAGATCTGTTTAGTTGTCAGTTGTCCATAAGCACTAATTCCCTTCCCACATTACTAGGCCAGCATGACACACAACAAGTTAGTCACAGTCTGGAAAGTTCTTGATATGCCTGAAGAGGTCCTGTGGCTTTCAGATAAAGATCTTCTGTTTGAGACAGATTTCTGGGACAGTAACATGTTTGCTGACTGCAGCTGCTTTTGTTTTGTCTAAACTGCAGATGTTGTTATATGCATCATCTTTTTTTCTGGTTTATGTTTAAGCAGAACTAGCAGCTTCTAGCATTTATATTTCAGCTTGCTTAGTCCTATTACTTGAGCTGGCTGGGAGAAGAGCCTGAACAGCACATTAAACTCAGGCATTGATAGATACACTGCACCTGTTATAAGTGATGATGGATTAAAATGATTTATTCCGCTATACACTCTGTGCTGCACTAAATGCAAACAAATAAGATTGAATGTTCTTTCAGTGTAAAGAAATATGCAGTCTGTTATGTAGAAGGATAGCCAGATCCCCATAATATGTACAGAAAAGAATGTTGTGACATGATTTACAATGATAACGAGAAATAGCGCTATACTGCTAAGCTGTAGCTTTCAATATTGCGAGCAATTTCTAAATGTTGACAGTTCAGGGTCACGGTGTCCTTACCGAAAATATAAAACATCAATTATTTTTTCCAACTCGTACTCAGATTCGCTTATGGCCAAATTCTCCAAGTCAATAAAACAGCAGATAGCACTGTGTATCTAACTGCTTATTGATAGTATATTCAGTATCCGACCGGAATCTTAATAATACATGCTGCAGGGAATTTTAGCATAGTGTGGTAATTGTAATACAGGCTAATACTCAGAAATAAAGATTGCAGGGATCATATGCCCTCCGTCTGAATGTGTTAGCTAGTCCCAGCAGTGTGGAAGTGTCATGCATTATGAATGAGTTTCCCCTCTACAAGCTGATAATTAATTTCAGGAACACAAACACAATAGAGCTCAGGAATAGGTCTTGCTGAGTCCAGCTCTTGTGCGTCGCCTGTTTCCTCACCCTGCTGCCGTGGCGCTCTAGTGGTGCTGTAATAGCTGGGATAGGGACTCTCTGCAAGTACTTGGTGTGTTTACCATATCAGCACGAACATATGGAGCTTTTCAGGCCTTTATTCACTGCTCATGCTTGATCCACCATAATGTCCTCGAGAGGAGTCGCTCGGGTGAATGAGAGACAGGTCTTGGATTATATTGTTACGAAGCCCGTCAACGTGACACGTCAGTACTTCCATATCATTAACAGGACTAGACTGTTAGAGAGGCTTTCACGCCGCTTTCCGCCCTGAGGCTAGCCTCCGCTAGCGCACTGTTTGCACATGTCATACCACTGAGCATTTCCTGATAAAAAATGAGATTTGGATTGGATTTTCTGCCCGTGTTGATTTACGTCACACCACTTTCGGAAACAAGCACTGGGCAGACCAATATCCATAAAACTAATTCAAGTCAAGTGCCCCATTACCATAATCTATTCAGCAGTGAAACAAATACCGGTATCGGCCTGTCGCTAACTTTTCTATCTGCAGGGTTAAATCAGCAGAACGTGAGAAGCGAGAGGACATACAGACAGTTTCGCTTACAGGGCCACTGACCCCGGGCCCAGGCCACATGCTCGGACTCAGCCGTGTCATCTGCTGCTCCTGCTGCCTACAGCACACGCTCGCCCAACAGGAAGTGCCCTTCTCAGCGGCCTGACTGTTTAGTGACATTCGGCCGCGTATCCATGGAGACCCAAATGGTCAGCTCAGGCTTTCCTAGGAGTGGCAATCTGGGAATTTCTCTGACTTTGGATTTAAAGTCCTTAATGCATACTCATAGAAATGCTTCAGTGTTTGCCATTTGGCTTTTATTCAAAAAATGTTCAAAACTAATTACTGTGTGTGCATTACAGATGTGAAACTGGGTTGAAAATGACTGGAGTTTTCCTTTAAAGAGCACCTGTATATGCCCAACATGTTTTTAAAAGGTGCCAGGTCTGGAGAACTTGATTTTAATAAAACCGGGCTATTGCGCAACAGCACAAATGTTTCGGTCCATCTGTCCAACAGCTCAAGTTCAGCATATGCACTGAGAGCACAAAGGCTAGTTCATTTATCACCATCCACTCCACACCAATGCTGGCGGAAGCTCCGAGGCCGCCCCGGCTCCCGGGCTGATGGAAGTGTGGAGAAGGAGCGTATGAGTCTAATTGGCCGTGCTGCTGTGGAGGTGGAGGCGGGCGAGAGGTCAGGAGTTTCCAGCCAGCAGCTGAGGGAGCGCTCCCGCTGTGGCTGTTAAGAGCCAGCTGCCAGCATGTGTTGTTTTTGTGTATGTGTGTGTGTGTGTGTGTGTTTCTTATGATCTCACCTGGCCCTGGGACTCATCAGCACCGTCATCACCCTGACCCTCGGGCCACGTCCTCTGGGACTGATAAAAGCAGAGGCAGGGAGGGGCAGCTCTGAACATGATGTATTGGGACACACACATACACGTACACACCTTCCCTGGAAAATGGCACACGCATTAAGGCTACATCTATGCTACTTTGCTCCCAGTGTCATTAGAAAGTCTAAGTAGCGTTACACTGCAGAGACCGATTCACAGCGTCGCTGAACACAAACGGAGCATTTACACTGTTGGAGAATACTCTGTATGCACATAATATACGTCTAAGCTGAGAATAGCATATTTTTTATGGTACTACGAGAAGCAGACACCGTCCTTTCATTCCTCCGTCCTAGAGGACAAGATAGGTTTCTGCGACACGACTAAAGGCTTGTCAAACTTTAATTAGGCGTGACAACTAAATGCTCAGCAGTCTCAGGCTTGCACAATGGAGCCATCAGCGGTGGCAGAATTGCTGTTCTTCAGCCAAACACTCTCTCCTATTGACTCATTTATGATGATAGTAGCAGGCACCAAACCAAACAGCGCTGCATCTTTAAATAAATATGTACACCTAACCTCAGCACACCTTCAATAGGTTTGCTTCTCAGGCTCTCAGCGGAGGGATCTTAGAGCCTGTTAGATCCCTGCTGTGAGAGTGCCAGGCTCTCCACAGAGGTGCAGCCAGTACAGCAGGTACAAGAGAAGGAGGAGGAGGAGGATGGATGCAGGGCGAAGCTGTTTCGCCGTACCCCATCCCAGCACATGGCTGACACCTTCTGGCTTTGCCATTCTCCTCGGCAGAGCGAGGAAAGTGCACTCCCACTCACTCCCAACAGATCCAACCGAGCTGGATTAGAGTGGTGCTGAAAAAACCCACTCCACATACTGCATAATCCACAAATTCAAACAAGCCATATGTGTTTATCTATAGCTTGTGGTGTGTGGTGTTAAAGCGCTTTTTGATTGAGCGTTTGCTACAAAACAAGCTCATCTCATTTAATCTTTATTAAGCAAATGAGCAAACAGAGAGAGTGCCGAAACTGTTTATTTCCAGCAGAAACACTTGGAGGCGGAAGGCTCTGTTAAGACTAAAGACAGCACTTAGTTGTTCACCAGTGTTTTCTGTGTGGATTAGAATAAACCAGCTGTGACATCACACACTTTGGGACCGTAACAACACGGTTATCGTTGTGTTCTGGGCTGTACGCAGCTGTAGGTAGCTCTCTAGATTATATTTATTTCTCTGCATTACTCTGACCAGGGTTAAGAGGAGGTTGTTAAGGTTGGCATCTAGAGAAACCAACATCAGGTGGAGCCACATGCTATCATCATGTCACACATACACTGAATAGTTAAAATATGTGGGCACTCTTGCTAAGTGGGTTTGGATGTTTCAGCCATACTAATCTACCCTGGTCAGCTGGAAATGCTTTTTGGTGAATTATAAGCATCTTGAAAAAACTGCACAAACCAGGACCACCGAGTGCTGATGTGCATTCCACATAAATATTTCCTATCCTAGGTAGTACCACTCTCTACAGGGTTCCAGACCTCCAGTCTCTGGAAGCAACATCAGCACAATAACTGTTTTAGGAGCTTCATGAATCAGTTTTCTCTGGATGAGCAGTGAACAAAGTATTCTCTGACCTTACACGTTCTTTTAGGTATGATGATCAATTGTCCACACGCATGTGTTCATATAGTGTATTGTCATCACTTCTTACCAAGACTAGTGTATTCCATCTGGATTGTTTTCGCATTTGACGTGATGTGATTGGTCTTATAAGCTAATCCAAAAATCATTTTACTTGACAGTTTTTGCATTCTGATATATAATATTTTAGTAGCAGAACATTCTAAAAGCATAACACTCTGATAAATGTAACATAGTCTTATATGAAAAGTTGGTTTAGCAAATTGGGTAAGACTGCTAGCCTCCATTTTGGCTGACTGGGATTTAGTTCCGTTTTTGTTCAAGCCCAACATCTTACACCAATAAGAATCGTTTGGCAAAACTCCTAAAGCTACATTCAAGTGTAAGAAGGTGAGATAAGATAGGCTAAAAATGTGTTAGTCCCACAAGTGGGAAATTTGCTTTGTCATGGCAGAAAGTGGACAGTACAAAATTAAGAGCAGCAACAGAATAGAATAAAATACTATATCAGCAGCAAGCTATAAAATGTACAAAATAAAGTCTAGAAATATAAAAATGTATTGTAAATATATATACATATATGTTTATGTAAACTATATGTAAACTAAATGGAGACTTAGGCCAGTTGTATGCATGTACACAATGAATATAGAAATATTTAAGTAGATATAAGTCCACTGTATATCAGGCTTGTGCACAATTTAGAATTTCAGAATTTGCCACCATTGAATTCATGAGTTGGAATTTGAATTAAATTGACTCCGCCCCACAGGAAGTTGAATTTGAATTGGAGTTGGGATGACAGGAAGTGGAATTAAATTCATGGCAATTCAAAGACATTCCACACAGTCATACAACAGAAAGTTTGTGTTGAATCTCACATACAAATACATAAATTTTATAATTTAGTAGCATCATTTCATTACACATAACTAGCCACTCCTGAATCCTGCATACATTTTGTTCCAACATATAGATAATGATTAAATTCTTGAATTAAGTACTCCCTCAATGTTAGTTTTGTTCAAAATGTTATTTTCATTTCAAAGTAATTAAATAACACAAAGTCGTTGTAAACGCAGTTGTCATTTATTCCAATGCAAAACTCATTGAGCAACACTGTTGCAGCTATTTCCCAATAGCTCCTCAAATGAACTTTTAGGCCTGATATTATTTTCCATGTTGCTGTTATTACAGGTGTTAAATCAATAAACGTTTGTGAAGTTGTAAGGGACTTCTGAAGCTTAAAAAGTCCACTGTTGACCATCAAATTGTGTAGAAAAGAAGTAAAGCTTCATTGTAAAGCTTCACTGTTACACACTTCACTTCTGTATATGAATTTATTTGAATTTGTATTGAATTGCAATTCTGCTTCCTTTAATTCAAATTTAAATTGTAATTCTAAATCCTTTTTTTGACATCAATTCAAATTCAATTCAAATTCATGAATTGAATTGGTAATTAGGAGTCATTCTCAATTAAATTCTGAATTGTGCACAAACCTGCTGTATATACACACACACAACACACACACATACATGGACATAATGGTGGCAATGTCAGCTACAGAAAAAAGGCACCAGAAACAAAATTTTGTTTAAAAGATTTGATGAAGTCACTCTGAATAAAAGCATCACACAAATTGCAAGAGTAATGTGAGCAGCGTTTGATGAGTAAGCAGCTTGCTTAAACACAGCGTTTAGAATAATCTCAGGGAAGCGTTTGCTGAAGATGAATGTGAGGTGACGGTTAAAGCAGTTGGCCTTGGCCAGCATGATGCTAACCCTCTTCCATCAGTTCTACTACAGTAGCCTTTTATCTTTAAGCACTGACAACTGAGCACGCTGCTCTGCATGCCTAACTCAAGACAGGTGAAAGTAGACTCATCTCTCTCACACACACACACACACACACACACACACACACACATATCAAGCTGACTTCCCTCCCCATGCTTACATACAGTTTAACCTGCCTTGGAACCTACCACGTTACATGTGACGCCCAATGCTGAATGGAAATCGTATGCAAAGTAATGGGGATGACCAGTATGTTTGTCAATCATGTCAAAACCGACCGTAATCCTATCAATCCCGATATTTTTGTGGATTATTGACCAGACTGCACAAAGCACAAGATGGTTTTAGAAGTACATTTGAAACCTATTTTAAAGAAAATGGTGTTGTTGTGGTAGATCATCCCATTATGGGCTTATTTTTCATGGAGCCGTTATAATGATGTGAACCACATTTCCATTTAATCAGCACTGAGTCCCTATTCCCCTTTTTTTGTGCTATTACAGTATTTGCAGTAGCTTCTGTACTTCTCTTTCATTGACATGATGAAAGCTCCATGGTCAGTTCATTTTGTTTCATTTGTTCATTTTTTTTTTCTGTGCCATTTGCACAGTCTGCAGTCTTTATGTACATAAACAAAGCAAAGCTCACACATTCGGGGACATTGTGTGCACCGCAAATATTATTTTGCACTACTGTTGGGAGAAAAAGGAGAATAAAAAAAAACCCATAAAAATATCAAAGGCTTGTTCGCTTAAACCCAAATAGAATGGCGTAAATGGAACATCAAGATCTTGGCATTTCCACATACAGATTCAGTAAAGCAATCAAAGACCACAGAGAACAACAATGCCTTTCTTCCCACCCTCACCCTCGGAGGAAATACCGAACATTACAGCCGCTTATAAATAGAAGCCCATGACTTTTAATGGCCCAGTACAGGATGAGGAACACATCTGAGGGGGTCTTTGGAACACTGCCAGCCTCTCGCTCTTCCACTCCGTATCCCCACTCTCCTTCTTTCACCCTCTGCCCTCCTTCTGCATGGCTTCACAGCCTTGTAACACCTCACAAACAGCTGTTAATTTATTAATACAAAGCGTTGCTCTGGTGAAGGTGTTCATGACGGAGCTTCAATGGGAAGACATGTGCAGACATTGACTCTAGTGAGTCCTGGAGTTACACACACCCCAGAACACTCTGCAAGGGCCCTGCACTTCTACGGAGTGTGTGTCAGGTCTGCACAACATGGACAATATACTGCCAATCAACCTTTACAGGAAAGAGGCATACACTGAGTTAAAGGTACAATAATATCGAGATTGTTGTGGCTGAGTAAAATAGATTTAAACACGTTCAAACTACTACATTACTTGTCACACACATTTGGCTCATTTGTTTATATTACTGTCAGTTACAAGTGTGTCAATTTAGTAAGGAAAGCGAGTCAAACTTGGATCTTTTCTTTGTGCAGAACCATTGTAAATTACAGTCGGACTTATTGCTGAATTTTACAGCAGAACCATTGATGTGCAGAACTATTGATGTGTAGAACCATTGATGTGCAGAAAAATTGTAATATCTCATGACTTATTGCTCTTGAATATCACAAGAAAGCGTGTGTGTGTGTGTGTGTTGTGTGAACACTGGGGAATCATTATAATGTAATATTAATATTATAAAGGTTGAAAGCTGTAAATTGGTTTTGACCAAAATATTTGTTGCACTACATGATCAGTTTAATTCATCACTCAATGAAACACTTGCCTGACAAAAAGTATTGCTAATAGCACACAGTAAAGAAAGCTTCATTTGGTTAGAGGACTCATTAACATTTTACAGTCACAAACGAAGTATTGCGCAGTCCTAGAGTGTGTTGCATGGGCATTTGCATTTGTGATCATCCCTGGACTTTCCCTCACACACACAGACTCTCATTCTCAAGAGTTAGTGGAAGTGCAGAGAGCTCCAGGACCTACTAGGCCATTAGTGTCGAGATCCGATTCAGAGACCTTTTTAAACATTGGATTAAGCTTTTTGTGCTCATTTTCTCTTTTCCAGAATGGCTATTTTAATATGGTGGGTTAAGTTCAAGGTTGGTTTTTGAAGCATAATGGGAGACCCGGAGGGAGATGCAGGGGAGAAAATGAGATATCTAAAAATCTGTCATCAGTAACACAACTTTTATTAAACACACACTGCACTGTGCTACTTGTGCTTGGCTTTTATCCAGCATGTAAAAGATAGAATCTCGGCCTCAGTTCAGTGGCACCTCGAACAAAGACCTCTGTGAAAGGACTGTTAGACATTCTAGAGGTAGAGGGAGTGCAGGAGCGTTGGTGATGAAGCTGTTTTTGGTTTCCAGTGGAAGAAAAGGAACTGACTGACAGCTGCAAAGTCGAATTCAACCCTCCACAGACGTGCAAATAAAGAAAAAAGACTCTATTATACGTTCGGGACACAGTTAACTACACTATAGCCACACATTCGCTTTGCTCGTTCTCTGTTTGCTCTGAGCAGCGCCTGATCAGAGCTTTTAGAAAGCATTCTATGTAATTCATTACGTTCCAAGACGTGTCTGTGATTTCATTTTGAGTGCATTATGGTCAAAAATTCATATTAACACATTTACTGGATACAGAAAACCAATCACACTGTCGTTTTTTGAGCTGTAGCCCTTTTTAAAAGGTCTGCGCGTAATTAGCATATTTATGAGAATCATGGCGTAGAGGTGTGCCATTACTTTGGTCGTCACTTGTTCCCATTTTTTTTGTCAACACATCATTTTTTCTGTTAGCCAAGTGGAAATGAAAGGAGATTGAAAATGAATTTGTGTTTGGAAGTTTGTTTACAGCGAGGCATAACAAAAGGATTAGCTGCAGCTTGTGCATTTGTTTACTCCTTCATTGATCAGCTAGTTACTGTTTGTCACTGGAGACCAGTGCCTCGCAAATATAGGGCTTCAGTCATTCCCACTTTCCCGGGGATGCAGGATGTAAAGGCAAGCATTCACCTCTAAATTGGCGGCTGCACATTCCAAGAAATGAAAGTGCCTTAATATCAAAAAGCAGGAATGCGGCGTAGAAATCAGCACAAACCTGCCACATCATCCCGTCTGATTGAGAATCGACTCCTCTCGCTCGAAGTGAAACGACAAAATCAAAGTCTATTTATTTTCTCGGAGGCCTAGGCCCAAATGTGGCAAAGCTCAGTCAGTGTGGAGTTTGATACTCTTTCATTTTGCTGCTCCTCCGAGGCACCGTCCGTATCCCCTTCATGACTCAGTTTCTTCATCACTTCTTGTGAAGCGATGGACACAGTGTAATGAGGGAGGCGGTTTTGTCTCTGCTTCGCACGTTTTTGTTGTCTCTTCTAGCAGAGCCAGGTGAATGCCGGGCGACGGGCTCCATCAGAGACATCCGGCCAATCCCGGGTTGCTCTCAGCTCTTTTTCTTCAACCTGCTCCTCTATATGCTGTGCTAAATATCTTATGAGCTTTTGCGCTGCATTTTATATCCTGGTTTTGTTCTCACCAGAGCAAATGCACATCAATAATGGAAGTGCTTCGGGGTGAGCAAGAGAGAGCATGTCGCCGCTATGTTGTGCTCGGGCACGATAAGACAGCGCTGAAGCTAAGAGCATTAGGGAAATGACAGGACGTTTGAAGGTCTTAACTTCATTGTGTTGAGCAAAGGTGCGGTCGGCAGACTCGTCAGCAATAGGTGTGTAAAATGATGAACGGAATTCGTCTTTATTGTGTAAACCCAAGGAACTGTGTCGCCACGTGGTGCCCCTATTAGAAGTTGGGGGATCCATGCTATAAGCTGGAGAAATGAGCGAGGCTTTTCGAACACTGTCACTTTTTTCTGACCCGTATTACCTAAAATCTCATTTTCCACCCAAGATGTACTTGATTGTCTAAGACATGTTTAGCGTCTGAGTTTTGCTTCTTCATTATAGAGCTGGAGCCCGGTCAAACTGCATCTTTATTTAGGTCACACAGACTAGTCTTTGTGTCTTAGAACACAGTGTGTACTGTAAAAAAAGAACAAAAACTGCTATGGGCAGCCATTTCCGACAATCAGGCTGGTGTTCACAAAGCAGTCAACTGATCTTGGACTTGATTCCGCCATATTTATGAGATTAGCACTTTGTGTAAACAAAAATGTTGTTCGCAGTCCCTTGGATGGAGTTTTTGTTTAGTATTTTAATAAAAAGTCATTTTTTGCTATGTGTGACTGCTAGCCTCGTAGCTCCAGTTCTAAACCAAAGATTCTAAACATGAATCCCATTGTGTACATTTAACTAATATATGTAAGAAAATCTTAGAAATAGTATTTTTGAGATTCACCCAATGTTCACAGTTAGTTGAGATTTTCAACTTTATAGATAATCATTTCTTTGTGTTACCTACGACACTTTTATGTTTTGACACCTGGCTGATTATTATCGCTGACTCAGCATGCAAGGTGGAGGGGGCTCTGTATTGATTGGGTCCAAGTTTTTTGGTCTTGCCCGGAAACTCTGTTGCCTAACTCTGCAGGACTAAATGTGGCTCGTTGCACCGTGGCACCCATCGCTTCACAGTCCCATTGTTTGCGTTTGACAGAGCAGCAGATGGGCTTTGACCTGGATCTTGCCGTGCTGAACGTAAAGGTTACCTGGTTGTGTTTGTGTATGGCTGATGCCAAAGAGCTCAGCCCCTGGCAAGGCCCACTGCACTCCTGCCCTTCCAAACCCAGGCGGGACTGAAACGCAACCACTGGGGTACATTACTGTTTACATTCTATGAATAGAAGTTACATGTTTGTGTAAGGCAGGCCAGTTTTAAAGAGAGGATGTGGAAAATGCCAAATGCAGGCCAGTGTCCAGACCAATTTTCATTTTGACAGCAATAAAACGTACGGTTGGCCTTTTCTTTGCATGTTTTTTGTTTGGTTGTTTTTATTTTTGGGAGGTTTTTTTTTTCAGTTTGGGTTTTATATAATTGTACCACTTCATCAAAACAGAATTGATGAGGATGGCACCAGAAGTGTGGTTCTTTTTGCCTTACAGTACCCTCAGGGCATTTGCCATTAAAATGTCCACTATAATCATCTGCCTCAAGCTCTCTATTTAAGTCTCATCTTAAAAATGTATCAGTTCTAAAAAGCAGCACCACTTGTTTGGATGTTCACCTCTCCATATTTGGTGCTGGCTAATGCAGAATGAGGCTAGGCTAGGAGTTACTCTCCCAGTGTACATGTAGAAAAATACCAGTATGGTCAAGCTACAGCCAGGCCAACCACACACTTCCATGGTCTCACGCTAGCGTTAACAGAGAACAACCTGAAAATGTATGCTTCCCACTGGCTCCCCAGAGAAAGGGCAAATAAATAGCCTATTTAAACAATATTTCAATCTATTAGGGCCGTTTCACCCCGCAGGCTCAACTCTGACACAGCCATTTGCTACGGAATGCTTATTTAATTAGTTGTAACTTGTTTCAGTTCCACATGAAGTAGCCAGTGGAATAATCCTGTAATTTGTAATTAACACCGTAGCCTTTAGTTCTCATCCGATATTTGAAGAATGCTTGCTGAATACCAACTTCTCCAGTCATGGCCTGAACTTTGTGAACTCACACCTGTCTTTTGTTCACGTTAATCATGTTGGAAATCTCCGTAGCACACCTCGATTAATCTGGTTCGCATGTGGGATGCGTGTAGTAGATAGAGCGTCTAATTGACCCAAGCATATTGATGCTTTGTGTTGGTGTTCTGAGACGTTCGCAGCCTTTTTCCATCCTGCAGTGCTTAGCAGCGGTGAGCTCATCAGGGGAAGTGTTTAGTTCAAGTATGCAGTGCGAGAATGAGCTACAGTCCCAGTGAGACTGCCCCCGCCGCCTCAAACACACGTGCTTGCCTTGTTACTCCACCACACTCTCCTGGGACCAGACTGTGAAAACACAACCCACGCTAAAGTTATGTTAAGGTAATGCAGAAAGGTCTCAGGCAACTTATCATCAGATTATTGCAATAAATGTGTATCAGGGCATGTACCTGGTACGGTCCGCTAATCATTAATCATTAGTGTCATTAATGTGTCGCCTGTGCTGTGCGCCCTCTCCGCTCGCTGAGTTGCCTGTCTGTCGGCCACTCGCCACAGCTCCAGAGGTGATAAGCCGGGAACAGGCCTGTCTGGCTCACGTTCAAAAAACGAGGCCGGGACATCCCCAAAGCCCTCATCGCGTGCTCTAAATCGATGGCTCCTGCTGCATGAGCAGCACAGTTCTACCACCTCTGTCCCTGGTCCAGGGGCTGGGCTGTGGCTGCCTGCCTGGCCGGCCCTGCTTCAAAGCTGCTGGGAGCCGGTGGCCAGCTGCAGACTGACAGGAGATGAATGGCTCCATTAGAGCGTCTGACCCACCGGCCCACCTAGTGCCGCAGCCATCCTCACCTACACGCCACTTCTCACAGACTCCAAGCCCTGCAGACATCAAGGATGCATGCTTGTCAAGAACGGCCTAAATTGCAGGTATGCAGGTCAGCCATATATTTCCAGGACATTAATTAGTCCTAGAAGTCGAGTAAGATAGTAATACAGAATATATGTGATAGTAAAATTTGACTGAAATGCTATAATATACATTACATTCCAAAAATGTTATGTTATACCTGTGTAGAATAAGTGGGCAGGACTACTTACAGTCACATGCTAAGCTTCAGTTTTAGAAAAGTGAGTGTTAGATCATTGCAAATGTAAAGTATGGTTGCATCAAGACACATATCATTGCAATGACGTTACTATGCCCTTTAAAAAAGACCCTCACCCACTGTCAGGAATTTCACCAGTCACCTTACAAAATCCCGCTGTTCCCACTAACAGTGCATTTAAATGTTTTATTAATGGCTTCGTACAGAAGTCTATAAATGCTGAGACAGTGTAAAGATTCACAGAAAAATCATAATTTAATAGGAATAATATATACTGCCAGACCATTTGAATACATTTTTCACAGAGCAAATATGAGGTGATGAAGATCTGTCCTTCTCGCCACAGATAGATCAGATATCCAAAACATGCCGATACCTTCTTTACAACATCAGAAGAATCCGACCCTTCCTCACTACAAAAGCAACGCAGATACTAGTCCAGTCTCTT
>JBBKCR010000031.1:4972370-4984025 GCA_037577295.1 Ladigesia roloffi | reverse complement strand
ATTACTTGAGCACTGTTGTACGTCGCTCTGGATAAGGGCGTCAGCTAAATGCCATAAATGTAAATGTAAATGTAAATGTGTCATAGGTTAATATTCCCATTAAAAAAATTTCATTGTCAAAAGTATAAAGTATATAATATTATTATAATTATAATATTAAATAATATGATATAATATTTAATACTATAAAATGGCACATCCCTTGATCTATTTAGACTCGTTTCTTAGCAGCAGAAACACCAATCAAAAGCTGTGCTTTGCAGTGACACGATTAATAACAAAAGACCTGTGTGCACGTCTGCAGGAGTACCCTGTAGTAACTCAGCACCTCCTCAGTAAGGTGTTGGTGGCATCACTGAATAAACAGAATTCAAGGAAAAGCTGTTGTGCATGTAATTCAACAAACAAATTGTCCCCATTGTTTAAACAAAGCTAACTGTCGTTGTTCCAGGAATGCCATGTTTCTCGGTGACGCATGCGTTTTGTTTTTGCAGTGGGAGTGAGCACAGTTGTGGCATGCGTGGTTCCCTGAGGGTTTACAGTACCTTTAAATAAAGACCCACAGGCAGACTCAAAGAAAAGCAGCCAAACCAACACAATTGTCCGATTCCCAGCCACTTTCATTCCTCTCAGAGTCCGAAGCCGTGGCCAAACGATCTCATCAGAGAACAGACCAACTCCTCACGCCTAGTGGTTTTCCTGTCTGTATTAAAATTCAGATGAAAACTTTTAGGTGCAGAACGCTTCTGCAGTTGTGCCTGAGATTGAACTGAAAGGATGAAAGGATCAAGCTTAATCTGCGGAATGAAGGATCAAATGTAGCAGACTACACGGCGTGCGAGTGTGTACGTATGTATGCATGTGTGTGTGTCAGTTTGTCCGTGACCAAGAGCAGATGCTGGCCTTCTAAATGGGGTTCTTCATTATAGTTCGATTATGTGAGACAGGCGTTTCACTAATTTTAGGTAAAATTGTTTCTTTTTACCTTCAATTTTCTCTTGACCCCTAACACATCTTTCTCCTGATCTGTTTACCAGTGATGAGTATACATATTTAAATGACCCTGTCTCTTATTGAAATGAGCCATTATGTATATCATATTTTTTAAAAGTGAGATTTATTTTAAATTAATTTGGTGCAACTGACCTTCACGCTTGAAGTGAGGTCATGCAGGTCAACTATCTGTAGGCCCACTCTCTCCCTTCCTTATCTGATTGAGATAATTGTGTTTTTGACTGGCCAGAGATTCCAAATGATTGTGAAAAGAGAAAAGTCCCTCTTGCATGGACCAATAAATTCTGTGAGCATCTGATAGGACAGCGAAGAAGGTGAAGGTTATACAAAGATACTGCCCCTTATCACCATATTACTTGCATGGATGGACCTAGGATTCTCATACATTTTTGTGAAGGAAAAGGGCCATTCTGGCCTAAAACTTTTTTTATTTGTTGTATTATGTAAGGCAGCAGAGAATTCATATTTTTTGTTCATTCATCAGTGTTGTCAGATTGCAATACTTGCATTTTGCCAATATATCATAGAACAATTCAGAATTCTTCGTGTACCAGTCCTCACTACTAGCTTAAATCGAGCTACAGGCTGTGCAATACCACTGAGTTAGCATTAGGGCTTTTTTAGTTAAAAATCATAAAGGAAATAATTCATTTGTTTTTATTTATCACACAATTACAACAAATATTCTAAGTTGAGTTACCTAGATGGCCGGGATATGCCAGGTAGCTTCTTTTGACAGCTTTAGTTTTGTGATTCAAATAATGATGTTGTTGTATTTGTCTGACTGCAATAAGATGTTTGGCATTATAGAAGTAAAGTCTGTCTTCTTCATTTACCAGACAAAATAACCAGATAATAGTGTATTAGTCATCTGACTCGAAGCATTGGTAGTTTTCCATCTTCAAAGTGTATAATCTGAAAGGGGTTCTCCTAGTCTTTGAAGTGGAATTTGTTGCTTAAGAGATGTCCATACCACTGACATGAGACATTAAACATTTTTTTTATTTTGCCCAATTTCCCTTTAAATTTCAACACTACTGAATCAAAGCAAGTTGCATCACATACACTAGCTTTGACATTGAGTCTCGTCACCATCATGTGTAAATTATAATTTAGTAAACGCTTTACTTTACTTGTAAGCCCCGTGAGCTTAGGCTTTTATAACATCAGATTCAAGCAGTTCAAACCCCCTTTTCAGAAAGTGCGATGATGAGATTTTAAAGCGATTAGCAGTCTGCATGCATTAGGGCAGTATGATTGCAGCCTTTGTTTTGTTCTTCATGTCTTATGCTCCATCCCACTGGCAGCAGAGTGGAAATCATTCAAACGGATTGTGTTCCGAGGTCCAAATCAATAGGAAGCCACATGGCTTAACAGAGACTCGGGGGAAGAGAGGTGTGAGTTTCATGCAAGAGTGAGAAATATTAATAAAATCACATTAACAAGGTTCACCAGCTTTAATTCTCAAGCTAACTTTCTTGTGTAGAAGATAGAGCAGGTTAAATGCTGTGTGTGGCAGAGTGTGTGGAGGGTAGCAGGTTGTGTGAGTGTGTGTGCTACAGGTTTTATAGGTCTCTTCTCACCCGTAATAAGTGGCTTCACAATGCATCATAAAAATGGGATTAACAGTTTTTTCTTCGTGTTGCTTGCAGTAAACCTGCCAGTTTTTACCTTTTATTTTCAAATTGCCAGTTTTTTTTTCCAATCATAATCTGTGAAGCACAGTAAATAAATGCAGCATCAATAAAAAGTGCTGCACCACGAATCACATGTTGGCACTTATCCGGGCACAAGGCTCCCTTCTTTCTGCCTAGTGAGGCTCTCCAATATTTCTAGACGAGGCTTTGCATTGTATTGCCTGTCGCTTGACAGGCACTGATAGAGACTAAGGCAAACTAAATATTGGCAAAGCAAAAGGCTTAATATGTGTGTGTGTGTATGTTTGTGTGTGTGTGTGTGTGTGTGTTTGTCTGTGTGATTGCCACATCCGGGCAAATGTCTCTATTCTCTGTTATCTGCGTGCCCCAGACCCAGCTTGGCATGGTCTTTCTAAATACTGAA
Organism: Ladigesia roloffi; assembly: GCA_037577295.1. Lineage (NCBI taxonomy): Eukaryota > Metazoa > Chordata > Actinopteri > Characiformes > Alestidae > Ladigesia > Ladigesia roloffi. Next base: position 4,980,950 of record JBBKCR010000031.1, on the reverse strand, counting down.
GGATGATATTATAGTGTCTAGTTTAATTTTACCAAATGTCTACAGGTTACAGGGGCATTTTATCCTACATTTATTCTGGAAAAACGGTCTTTGCAAACTCACAAATGCTTGCTGATGCCACTGAACTTAAAAACATGTTGTGTATCATCAAAGACCAGGGGTGTCCAGTTCCAGTCTTGAAAGGTTGTCACAAAGTTTGATGGTTTTCTGCTTAAATACACCTGATGCTCCTATCAGGATTTTTGCCACCAATACCAAATACCGATTTTTTGTCTAGGTGATCGGCCGATACCGATGCCGATTCTGATGCTTCAGGTTTATATAACTGATATGTAAGCTCCCTGATCACCATTCTCTTTTCAGATAAAGTAATACTATAAATTTTGCCTTTGTTGTACGTGTGCGAGTGCGTAAGTTCTCTCCTGTTGTGTGTGTGTGCGCGTGCGAGAAGTTATCTCGTGGTGTGCATGTGTGTGCGTGAGAATTGTCTCGTGGTGTGGGTCTGCCTGCGCAAGAGTGTTTTCTCGTGGTGTGCGTGTGTGTGTGTGCAAGAGAGTTCTCTCGTGGTGTGCGTATGTGTGTGTGTGCAAGAGAGTTCTCTCGTGCTGTGTGTGTTATTAGGCAATAAAGTAGGCTACCGGGTTCGGAACCCGTCCCTAGTCCTCACGCATTGACGTCATCATCAATTGTGATTGGTTCCTAAGATTGGCGAGTTTAACGAGTCCCGATCGAGTCATAAAGTCTGATTATCGGCCGATACCGATCGTCCACCGATCGATCGGAGCATCACTAGTTAATAGGTTTAGTTGATTGTTAGAGCAGGGGAATCATCAAACTGCACTTCACTCTCCAAAACCTGAACTGGACACCTGAATGGCCTGTGCTTGCTAGCTTGCTTGCTTTATGTCAAGGTGACATTCCACTCCAAAATCTTAGTGTCATATATTTCTTCAAGGTGTTTAATTTTTTGGATAAATCAATTTGAGTGGAGTGTTACCTTTGCTGCTTCCTGTGTTGCCTGGGTGGTGGGGGGGTGACCGCTTGCCACTAACCCCCAGCTATCTGCCACGCAGGTGATTGACCAGCTTCTGTGGGATTTGATGTCACCTTTAGATCGGTCCGACTGAAGATGGAAACCCTGGAGTCCGAGCTGACGTGCCCAATCTGTCTGGAGCTCTTTGAGGACCCCCTGCTTCTTCCCTGCGCCCACAGCCTGTGCTTCAACTGCGCCCACCGCATCCTGGTCTCGCACTGCTCCAGCACCAAGCCGCTCGAATCCGTCTCTGCCTTCCAGTGCCCTACCTGCCGCTACGTCATCACGCTGAACCAGCGCGGCCTGGAGGGCCTCAAGCGCAATGTGACACTGCAGAACATTATTGACCGCTTCCAGAAGGCCTCCGTCAGTGGGCCCAACTCGCCCAGCGAGAGCCGCCGCCCGCGGCCCTACAGCGCCACGCTCGGGGGCGGAGGAGGGAGCGCTCGCTCCAGCCCGGCGGCCAATAGCAGTGTCACAGGCATCATGTCATCCGAGCAGCGCGTGGCCTGCCAGTTCTGCGAGCAGGAGCCTCCTCGCGAGGCCGTAAAGACGTGCGTGACGTGTGAGGTGTCGTACTGCGACCGCTGCCTGCGCGCCACCCACCCCAACAAGAAGCCCTTCACCAGCCATAGGCTGCTGGAACCTGTGGCAGACGCCCACCTGCGGGGCTTGGCGTGTCTGGAGCACGAGAACGAGAAGGTGAACATGTACTGTGTGGTGGACGACCAGCTCATCTGTGCCCTGTGCAAGTTGGTGGGGAGGCACCGTGAGCACCAGGTTACCTCGCTCAGTGATCGCTTCGACAAGCTAAAGGTGAGGAAACTATCCTTCTTTGTAGCTGGAAGACTTAAGTTGGAGCCAGTTGTTCAGCCAATTAGTCAATAAATATTTGCTATCAAGATTTTTATTTATTTAGAGCTTTACAAGTAATGTACATGCTTAGTAAACAAAAGTACAGCCTTTGGCGTTATTGTAAATTGCATACATCAATAATCAATTACTTCAAACCACACCAGGTTAAACGATCTTTAAAATAATTGTTTATGTGGTTCCAAACCAATTATCCATTTTCCAAATGTATGGGATGCTGTTATCTATAAAAATGAGGAAATGGCTTTAATATGTCTGCAACTTTCTAATTGTTGTTTACTTTTGATTCACTGTTGGATAACTGTGCAAAGGATAGAATCATTCCTTGAATACCAATTATGACTTGGCTGAGGATATTGCATCAATTTTTCGTCTAAAATATCTTTCATTGCTATATTTTTTATTTTATTTTCAAATGGCTTGATTGGTCTGTTGATGGCCATTATTGGATCATCAAGTAATGTTTCATGACACATGACACAGCAGTTTTCTCCCCTTGTGTGATGAAACAAAGTTTCCTTCTAGTTGTCCAATGATATTTCTCCAATGTTTTGTGTAGTCATGAAGAGCACAAAGTGTAGTGTATTTTATTTATTATGTGCTCCACACTTTTCTTTTGAAATGTTCCTCTTCATTTCATCTCATTAGCCTCATAATGTAAGCAGCATCCATTCTTTCCGGACATCTTGTTTTGCAATGTGCTTGAAATGTTTGCACTGAAGCTGCTCCCTCTTGTCCCAGCCCCAGTCCAGCTGCTCTATTGAGCTGTATCTATTATAATAGTAGATGAGTCTGCACTCCCTAAAGCCAGGCTCTGTTCAGTGCTCACCCACCACAAAGCAAAACACTGCTGAATCAGGTCTAAATCACAAGGACTCATTCACAGCACAGAGCCCGTGCCCTCAGTTGGTGCTCAGCTGGAGCTCAGTCACATGCGCATATACAAATACACACTCCTCATAATTATTCACGACTGCATATACCTCAGTGACAGCTAGGAACCTAATGAAATGCGGCTGATTATAATACGATCAGTTGCTTTGAGGTTTTTCAAATGAAACAATACCCTTTTAAAGCCAAGCATTCCTCTCCCATTCTGGTGATTTCGCAGTGGGGCTCACGTTACAAAGACAGAGCAGGTTAAGGTGCGTGCGATGAGTGTTCGAACGGTTCTCATGGGAAGGATCTGTAAATGTGAGACCTCGTAGAAAGAATAAAGACAAGCCATTAAGGCCCCATTGCAATCTTCCCAAATGAATAGCCTGCCATTGAAGGCATGCATCGTCATTACAATGGCGGCCATTGCAGGCACACGTGATCACCCTGTGATGTGTTATTCATACTGACCTCTTTGTTCACACCAGCTCACATAAAGGAAATTCCTATCATTGATGTCCCCCCCCCAGGTCCTCGAGGATGTGAATGTGACCACACCGAGTAGTCCTCAATTGTGTGAAATGAGCGGCATTGTGTGTTACGCAGAGGAAAGTCGATACCTGAGAAAGTTCCACCTCTTTTGTCCCAGGCTCCTCTGACCATGATGCACAGGTTCAAGATTTTAGCTCCTCAAACGCTCAATGGGCTGAAACGAGTCCCTTTAGCGAGTTGAGTGGACTGTTTTCTGCCTTATTAACCGTTATGTTGCATGTTAAGCTTAATTTCAGGAGCATCTGCGCAGGAGAATTCCGCTTCAATTCCAGCTTCGCCACGCTCGTTAAAGCCAGTTTTGTGGCTTATTGCAGCGTCAGACGGCAGCTAATTTCAAATGCACTTTAATGTGCAGACTTCTTGTGCCGAATGTCTAGTGCTGAAGCTCTGTCTCTCCACATTGCTGCAGCTAATTTGAATGTTCCCCCGCTCCAACTTTGAACTTGCTTGACTTTGAACTCCCAATCCTCAACCTGGGGAGAGAGTGGGGATATAGCCGAGCTTAGCGCTGCAAACCTCAGATTTCTGTAGGTCCTGAGAAAAGCCTGAGGTTTTTGTTTGTAAGCTGTAATAAAGGACAAGGGTTCCTTGATGCCATATTGCACTTGGCAAAGCCCTGAAGGAGCGGAGCCGACCTTCCAGCCCTGTTACAGGAGGAATGAAGGACGTGTCCAAGACCTAAGTGTTGTCTCTTCTGGAGTCCTGCAGTGAATTATAGCATTTGCTGTCTCCCAGAGATTCCCTCACATGGGTAGGCTTGGTGCAGCCAGTTGGCCACGTGTCGCAACGGCTGGCAATTAATTGATGGAGGGTCAGGCACTTCAGTCAGCAGGTTCAGTTTGCATGCTTTCGCACTCGGAGAGCTAATGAGCCCCAGTCCTTTTAAAGTCTCATCAAGTCCTCATTGCGCCCACTCCAGCATTAAACGGTACTGCGTGCGAGCCAAGGCAAATATTATGTTTGGGCCTTTGTTCTCAGTAGCCCATGGTGGGCGTGCGCCGTCCTTCAATTGATCCCGGCACTCTCCCGTGTCATGACGTGACTTACATAAGAGGCCACGCTGATGCCTTCAAAGCATGACAGCCATGCTCTGCCACATGCCCAGGGATTAGGCCATGTGTTTCCTTTTTTTCTGCGCGTCCAAAATATGACATATGAAATAAGGGGGTGATTAAAGGCTTAATTTCTATTTTGGAGAAGTTGCAAGTCACAGCAGTCAACGTTGATTAAAGTTCCACCCCGTTTGGCGGAGGGGCCCTCTTAGTTTAAGCTCCTTAAGGAAACTGTCTATCTCCTGACGACGATATGAGCCCGGGCTCAGCACTCACCGACTCACGCTCCCACTGTCGCTCCTCAGCCCATCACTGGGCCAGCCGGGTCACTTTCTAAATGCTGCTATTATCAGCCTGTTCCGACGCCGTGAGCACAAGGCAGCAGGGCTGGATGGCGATAGGGGCTGGGTTCTCCTCTTGCAGCCTCTCAGGACGGATTTCCTTTTTTGCTGCCAGTGTGACCTGATTCTGCGCATTCCCCAGCAAAAAGGTGCTGGGGAGAGATAGGGCCTGAGTAATGGGCATTGTGTCTGCACTGCTTTCAGAGTAATGAAGATGCAGGGAAATATCTCCGCAGTGGCTCTCTGACCTGCAGAAATAATCCTGGAGAGGTCTGACTCTAAATAGTACAGCTTAATGTATTGGAATAATTTGAAGATAGCCGTAATAGCTTATCTGGCAATTACCATTGCTTTTTAGGGCACTGACTTTTTTTCCCTTATGTCTCTGCTCTCTTTGGAGCCCTGCTGGGATTTTTCACAGCCACTGCTGCGAGTGATAGCTCTCTTGTGTCAGTTTGCTCCCTGGGTACTATCAAACATATTCTTTGGGGATGGAAGGATTTCTAATGCCATTTTGAAATCTGTGCAAATGCATTTCACAATTCCTGCCCCGAAGCCCATAGATGCAGGGTGCATAATGTGTGTAGTATGAGGAGGAATCATGAAAGGTTATCAGAGATTAATATAGGAGCCCTCTCCAAGCCCATTCTGCCCCATTCACAATTGATGTGGAGAGCTAGAAGGTTTTTAAGAGCCATCAAGCTATCGGTCATATGATGCATATGTATACCTGAGATGTTTACTTCAGTATTCAGCTCTCATCTATTTTCTAGTGCGCTGTGCCAAAGTGGGAACTGTATGACAATGCAAATGTCATAAATGACGGCAACCAGGGATGGGTCGTATCAGTGATGCCCAGAAAGAAGGATTAAAAGCTGTAGTGACTCCGGTTTTAAGAGATTATTTCACTCAATCATGCTCTTCTTTGAAATAGGATTTGTGTATTAGTTATTCATGAAAAGTCTCATGCATGCACTCATGTTGTACCAGTCTTCCTCACTGGCCCTGTCATGAAATTCTTGACATTTATTTGCATTACCTTTTCGACCGTGGTTCCTCTGTTGTGAAATAACCTCTGGCTAGGTCCTATTAAGACAATCTTCTCGTTTCTGCATTTAAAAGTGCTGACATCTTCTGTCTATGTCAGCGCACTCTCAGCTGATTTGACAAGGGCAGCATGTGCGCTGTAGCCCCACGGCATTTGTCTACTTGTGCTGCACATGGGTTAAGTTCAAATACAATCAAAGTTTAAAGGAAGAAAACCCACTAAATCACTTCACATCTGCTTTGTCTAGAGATGTTTTCGATCTTCCAGGCCAAGGTCTAGCCACCCCAGGTCAGCCCCCACCTCCTGAGGATGCTTAGAGTTCTTCCGTTCCACGCTGGAATGTCGTAGGGCAATCCAGGGAAAGAATTTCCTGTGGTTCCGTTCCATCTTGAGCTGCCTTGGACATTCCAGCATGTTCCGCCAGCCTCGGTAGCTCCCTGTCGGCCTGCCAGATCTCCGTCCCTCCAGGGGGAAAATACGAGCCAGGGAGCGTGAGACAGGCCACGCGTCTGAACCACGTCTGAGACCTTTCCCTGCTCCTCTCCCCCTCGCAGGAATCCCAAATCTCCTTCTCCTCAGGGACCCTTGCCGTCCCTGACAAAGACCTTGGCTCATTCTTCTCCCTTCCCCTTATCTCTCACCCTGCCAATGAGCCAGGGTCGGAAGACGGAGAACCTCGCCTTATCTCACCGCCTTTGAGGTTAACGTCAAGGCCAGACAAGTCAGAACAAGCCTTCTTCAAAAAATGAATCAGATGTTTGAGAGGAAGCAGGATTCACAGAAAAGCCTTTTTAAACATTAGATATTACAGTTGCCATGTCTGATAATCTTATCTCGGTGTGTACACTGAAGCAAACTGGTGAAAGTCTGAAAGTGTTTATTCTAAACTGTCAATCAATACTATATATATTATCGTCATTTAGAATGACTGGAATTTGGTGTTTTCACTGAGAAAACTGCATAGACCTGTCACAATTACAGATTTTTGTTTCGCTCAAAATCTGAATTTGTTTATCAGATAGTTTGGCAGGTTGCTAATGGGCTAACAAATTAATCCAGTGATTTAAAATCTATTTCAACTCTAAAACTGGTGCATATAAAATAAAACAATAATAATACCCAAATGTCTGTTACAATCTTCACTTCTCACATTTGATCTTATTGATTGTACGAGAGCCACATATAGACTCATGCCCTAGAATGTTGAGTTTGGTGTTAACTTCATTTTGAACTGTAGTACAAAATCCCTGTTAGCAGAAACCATAAAGGTAAAAGTATTTTTAAGTATTGATAGATATTGATATGTTTAGATTTGACAGATATATGGTACCTTATCTGGGGTTTTTTTTCAACCAATTCAAATGTTGATACTATCCTTTTGGCTGGATTTCACTGCTTAACCATCATAGAAAAAAATCAAAAGAAAACTCAAAGCATTTGATACAGAATGTAAATTGAATAGAAACATAATTAATGATTTTAATGAACTTAATTATACAACTCCATTTAATATGTATAGCAAGATGGCAGTATTAACATTGAGCGTGACAGTGCTCTAAAAAATGTTTTTCTTTTGCTTATTTCCTATAACAAAAAAATATGCCTCCATCTTTGCATAAGATATTAGAAAGAGGATGAAATTTGCACCAGGAGAGGCTGACTGCACGTAAAAGCTTATGAGGCAGTATATACGGAAGAGTCTAATTTAGCACAACGTCGTCTCAAATTCCTTGTGCTGCCACAAAACATGAGTGGCACCGAATGCCAGAGACATGTCATGTCAGAACTAGCGTAAGACATGAAATCACAATGAGCCAACAGCGGCATCCCTCTCCATCATGCTGTACCGTATTCAGCCCTCAAAGTGGTGCAGGCCCGAATTCATTTAGAATCGTAGTGCCGTTCATGCATGCTTAATAGCATGTAGCCATCTTTTAATGGGCTGCTAAAAACGGCCACGTCACCTTTCAGCTGTGTGGAAAGCTGGTGAGAGAGAGAGAGAGAGCCAGTGGTCCATTGAAGCTGCCAGGATGAAGACTGCCTCAGCATGAGCCCTTATCCACAGTCATACTCCCTGTTTATATGCTACGCTAATGCTAAGCCCTCTGCTATGCACGCTAATTACTCGAGGAGATTAGGACCCGGAGGATGTAAAAATAGTTTGTGCTGTCAACAAAATTACACATCCTGCATTACAATGTGCTCATGCAAAATCTTTTTTTTTTCCAAAGCACAAAAGTGTGCAGGAACCGGATCAGCAGATGTGCCACTGAAAGTCAAAGTCCATAAATGGTTTTACTCCCTCACAACTAAAATATACAGTACAGGCTAAATATTTGAACACACCTTCTCATTTAATGTGTTTTCTTTATTTTCATGGACATTTACATTGGTAGATTACCACTGAAGGCATCAAAACTATGAATGAACACATGTGGAGATATGTACTTAACAAAAAAAGGTGAAATAACTAAAAACATGTTTTATATTCTAGTTTTTTCAAATTAGCCACCCTTTGCTCTGATTACTGCTTTGCACACAGGTGTTTACTGCTGAACAACTCTGGGAACTCCTTCAAAACTGTTGGAAAACCATTTCAGGTGACTACCTCTTGAAGCTCATTGAGAGAATACCACGAGTGTACAAAGCAGTAATCAGAGCAAAGAGTGAATATTTTGATAATTTAAAACGTGTTTTCAGTTATTTCCCCTTTTTTGATAAGTAAATAACATGTGTTCATTCATAGTTTTGATGACTTCAGTGAGAATCTACCAATGTAAATGGTCATGAAAATAAAGAAAACAC
>JBBKCR010000031.1:4926296-4960038 GCA_037577295.1 Ladigesia roloffi | reverse complement strand
TAACAATTTTTTTAAATCACTATTGCTCCATCATTATCTCTGGCCCTTTTTGAAAAAAAATATCATTTCAAGAAGCCAGACTCAAGATCCACTGTCTGTGAGTCTGTCATCCTTTCTGACTCCCTCCTTTTGATAAAGGAATCTAAGCCAGATGGAATTAATTGTGTCATTATGTGCGCGCGGCTGTGTGTTACAATGTGTTAGAGTCTGTGATCAGCTTAAGTGGATCTAATGTGCATAATGAGCTTTGGTTAGAGATTGGCATGTAGGGTGATAAAGGGTCGAGAGTGTGAGCTCGGGCCTTTGATGATGAGTCATAACCTTGTGTAATTATGAGGGGATGTTGCTTAAAAAGGGAATCCCACAGCGAAGGCCATACAGTACTTCAGTCTGTAATTACCACCCTCACACTCCTCCAAATTATTTTCTGTAATGGTACATGTAACATGTGCATAGTGCATTCTGATGTTCCAAGTATGCACTACGGAAAAAATATATCATCATAATAATAAACATTTTTTTGAGACATGATGCAAGAGGTCAAGTATTTAGGCTTAATGTCGGACCCATGTTTTACAAACAAGTTGATGAGAAAACACACCTTTAGATGAATTAGGAATTGTCTTTTATTACAGGCTGAAAAAGGTTTATTTGAGTTGAGTGATTGGTCTTTAAATAATCTATTTGTATTTTTAAATGTGAAAATGTGCATTTAAAATGACTGTACATCCTCACAATTCCAAGCAAAGCAAGGTGTAACCAAACTGGTAGAGATCCTATACTATTCATTGGAAGAAATGAATATTTGGATTGATATATTCTTGGCTTACAGGAAAATAAAATTCTAATTGTTTTATTAGTTTTTCAGAAACTAGACTTTTGCCTCAAGCTCCAAATTTTGTTTATGACAGAGGGAAAACATTTCAGGCAGTGAGTTCTCTTACAAGGATGCTGGAACTACTGGTGGCATCATCTAGGGATGGACATTGGAAGTTAGGCTCCTGTTATAATCGTCATTAATATCAGCATCAGACAGTTATTTGTAATTTTCTGTGCATATGTATCTGACTAAAATAATAGCAATAAATCAATGAAGAAAATGATACAATCAGTAAAGAGTGAAAATCAAACATTCATCCATTTATGGTGTCCAGCACTGTTTGATAGTACTTCTACTCAAACATATTCACTAAACCTGACAATTAACTGCTGAGGTGAACCAGGTGTTTCTGAGTAGGGAAATCACCTAAACGTGCTGGAGCACGGCCCTCCGGGACCTGGAGTCTGACACCCCTGCTTTACAGTCACAGGGGGTGCTGGAATCCATCCTTGATGTCATTGGGCAAAAGGCAGTTCAAACAAGGTTCAAAATAAATGAATAGAAAAACAAATATTGTCAGTACGAGATAGCGTTTTAATCCCATTGATCCATGCAGTACTGATAATACGCATGATATTTGTTTGTCACATTACCTTGTGGCAGACATATTATTGACCGTCCTTCACTTTGCCTTAACGTTAGCTAAGTAAACAAACAACAGCTCTGGAAACAATGTCACATTTGCTCAAAAAGCTTGAATAATTGCTTTTAAAGATTATGTTGTTCCTCATTATACTACACTTGCCTACAACTGTAAATCACTGTGGAGAAGAGATGCCTACAAACAAATGTGTGTTTAGAAAATAATACATCTGTATGTTGTGGTGAAACCGTGAACATTATTATAAATCATGTCTGCTGGTTTGGTGCTGGGTCACCAGGCGATGTTGAGTAAAGAAAAAGCTACATGTGAACAAGAATATGTCACATTATTTACAAATAACTTGCATTAAATTGCGACAAATAGCATTAGCTAAATAGCCATGTGAATTTATAACGTGAATTAGTTTTGCTGGATTTTGTGTAGAAAAGTGATGTTTTTTACCAAGCTGTGGTGTAATTAAACATGTTGGTTAGGAATAAAATTCAAGTAAAACCTTCCATTTGTGTTTTCTGAGGTCTACTTTGTGTCAAACTGTACAGCACACAGAATACATTTAGATTCTGTGAAAATGGCGTCCTGTGAAATACACGAATACCTGTAAAAATGGCATAATGTATCACAGTAATAATAACATACTGCTGTACTACTGTATAAGAACTGGAGTGCTTTACTAACCTGGTCCCACTCTAAACAGGCTAACAGTGTCTCCATCCTCTTCCCTGCAGGTAAACACAGCCATGCATGAGGCCAAGCTGGTGGAGGAGTGCGACGAGCTGGTGGAAATCATTCGCCAGAGGAAACAGGTCATTGCAGTCAAGATCAAAGAGTCCAAGGTACAGCTGCCCTCACTTGCACGCCTCCAAGACATGACACGAGGGAAATTAATTGCAAATTCAAGTTAGGCCCAGAGGTGCTACGTCTGGCTGCGCTCGTGCATCACATGCCAAGCACTCCGCTGTGCATCTGAAGTCATCTAACCCTGATTGACTATGCCAACCATGGGCTAGTTTGTATTCAGCGCTAGTAATGTAATGCATTCAAGTAAAAAAAAACTTGAGTGAGCCGCTGCAAAGGACCGAGGTTTAGAAAACAGACGTTTGAACACAATAGGTTCAGGTTTAAGGGTTCAGGGTTGGGGATTTTTTGTCTTTCAAAGCTCCATCTGAACGTGTTCCCCAGCAGTCTGTCAAATGGAGGGGCCCATATGGAGCTGACAGTTCTAAGCATGCTCTCGAAACTCATCACTCGCTTTGTGATTGCACGAGGGATGCTGCCGGGCCCGTCACTCGCCTGCTTTCTGTGACACTGTAAAAAGGGGAAAGATAACTGATGAGCCGCCTGACGACAAAGGCAAAGATGGAGGGAGGGGAAAAGAAGTGATGGGCAATGTGAGCTTAAAGGGCTTTTGTAGCCCCCTTTGAGACTGCTTTGAGATGGAGCTTGGAAAGATGGGCAACATTGCATCGCAGAAAGGAAGTGTACATTCAGTTTTCCAGGAGCACAGCCTGAGCCACGGCCGTGAGAGATGCTGCAGCACGCTGGGGACCACCAGCTAGAGCACGGAGGGAATTTAGGCTGTAGTAGGGGGACTGAGAGAGGAAGTGAAGGGTATAGACAGTGCTCATGCAAGGCCGGTGGGATTAGGCACAGAGCCAGGTTTAGGTTCAGCCAATCCAGTCTGGTCATTCTGGATCCAGCCATGTGAATTCACTTAACGAGCGTCCTCTGGAGAGAAAACCAAGGTCTCACTAATCTCCCCCAAACACAGACACAAGTAAAAGGGCCTTGTCTGACTCCATTGTATTTCTCTGGGTTAAACTATTGCTGCGTGAATCCTGTGCATACTAAAGACGATCTGGGAATCAGTTCAGAGAACATTTTAATTTACCCAATTCTCCATCTACCCTTGATGCAGTCAATCAGCCAAGACATGTTTGGTACATTTTGCTGTAGTTTAGAACTGGAGCTGCAATTGCTAAGTCAAAAAGTTAATAGTTACCCAAACTTTCAGCTCTGCCTGATCAAAACACATCCAGCTCCTCATTAAGGTGAAGACTTCTTAATGATTTTTGCAGCACTGTATAACTTACAGAGTCGGTGCTTTAAAATGGAACAAAACGTAAACATGTAGCTCTGGGCAGCCTTTTTAGCCAACAGACTCTGTATTTATAAGCCACTTCAGGAGTAGGAGTGCTGATCTAGTGCCAACTTAATGAAGAGCTGAATGCTGTTTGAGTGGGTTGAGGGTCTGGGAAATGTATGAAAACAATTTGAGTGATCATTGACTTATAGTCTTTGTTAACATAATAGTGTTAGTTGAAAATTGTTCATGTTAGGTTTTGCTCTGATTTTACACCTTATAGAGCAGGGAAATTCAATTAAAAGTCACCGAGGTCCAGTTATTACATTTCGTCCCAGTAGAAGGTCCGAACTGAAGTCCAACTTGTGTTTTATAGCCTTCCCCTATGTCCACATTTTCAAATAGTTTACTCAAAGTGTATTGTTCATTTCCAATTCAGAAAATAAACTGAGTGCCCGACAAATATATTTGTTACAAAACACATTCCATTATCGTTCAAAACGTGTTGTAAACTGTTTGCTTTTTTCCTCGGGTCGGGTTTTGGGTCAGTATCTACGAGAAGTTTTGCGGGTTGGGCTTTGGGGGGTTTGGGTTTCCTGACGGGAGAGTTTGGGCTTATAACTTGTGACTGAAATACTGTTTCTATTTCAAACTTGCTAGATATCATTCAGGAGGGTTAAATGTGACACATTATAATGCAAACAGTCCCTTATAACTGCGGAAATACCTTTAAAGGAACATTAAAACTGAGAACATGGAGTTTTCAAGCTGCCAAAAAGTGATTGCAGCTCATAACCTGCTGTAAGCTGTAATCACTTTTTGGCAGCTTGAAAACTGCATATTATCATTTTCAAGATATTTTAGCAGTTATAAGGGTCTGTTTGCAGTATAATGTGTCAAATATAACCCCTGAATGATATCAAGCTAGTTAATCTGGGTGCTACAGCTTTAAGCAGCTGATCGCGCTCCCGCGGACGGCAATCAAGTTCTGGCAGACGATACGTTTTTGGCACAACACCGGCTCCTCTTTGGGACCCATGCCAGAAGAAATGGCTCACTGAAATAAGCCAAAGTTTCCATCACTAGTAAACTAACGAGTGAAGCTGTTGTTGTATTAACTGGAGTAGCAGCACCTCGTGAATTTACCAGACTGGTCACGGGTCCAGACAGAACATTCACTCGGTCCGGATCCGGACCGCGGTCCGCCATTTGGTGATGCCTGTTATAGAGCAAGACACAGAGACAGTACTAGTCATTTAATCAGTACTGGAGTGCTGTTTTTCTAGTCCAGCTTGTAGGATCATGAGAACATTTACTGTTCACTCCTGTTCCCACTGCTGAACCCTAGACTCTCTGAATAAATATTTTTTGATTGAAAATGTCTGAAACCATGTGCTACTCAAGCACTATTTGACAGTTTGACAAGCATGTCAAGATCTGCTCCTGAATTGAGAACTTGGCCTGTGTTGGCTGGTTTTCAGAGAAGGACTCTGTACAGCCCAGACAGATGTATTAACCATCTACAAGACAGGAGCAGAAAAAAGTTTGCAAGGCAAGATTATCCACCTCCTCTATCACTTCCATCGCAGTCATACCACTTTTTCTGAAGGCCTCAACATGACAGCATTAATAGGGCTTAGAGCATAACAAGCCATGGCGGGAAAACATCTACAGCAGGGGTCACCAACGTGGTGCCCCCAAGGGCCACATGAGTAGCCTGCGGACCGTCCCAAAATATAGCAAAACTCACCAGTGAGCAACATCTAACATGTAATTTTATCCTGTTGCTATTCTTTTTTAATCACATTTGCATGTATATGTTTGAAAATGACAATATCTAAAAAAAAGCATTTAAAACATGTTTATTATCCATGAAGTTTAGGTAAAATCTGTATTAGTATATGAAACTGGTTGCCCTTCGTATGGCCCAGTACCCGTGATGTAACTCTCAGTTTCAAAAAGGTTGGTGACCTCGGATCTACAGGATGCCCTAGTACTTTTTTTTATACGTTTTAATCTTTCAGTATTTTTTTGACAACACATATGCTTCTTTATAGAACTCAATTTGTTTTAGTGCTGTCCCTAAAATTGCACCGCATTTTGGCAGAAATGCATTCAATCAAAACAAGTCTTGAAAGAAGCAGGGCCAGACTGAATCTGGATCAATTGTAATCCTGTGGAGTGAAGAGCTACGTTTTAGCTGGACTTCTCTCTCATTCTACCCAGCAAATCAATGCAACATCACTGTGCAGTGTATCATCAACATTAATTCACAGCAAGAAAAAATGTTGGTCTGTTTGAAGATCCTCTAGCCCATGAGAAAATACGTTATCAGTACTAATCATTACTAAGTGTGTTACCTGGTTTTGTAGCTAAAAAAGGCAATAAAGAAGAGCAGGCTAAGGCAGAGCTGAGGTGCGTTCGTTGGGACTTTGGTCGGGCCGAACTGTTTTCAGCCGTTTCCCACAGGGTATTTTTAAGACAGAGGGAGGGAAGGAGAAAGAGAAAAACAGCAGCCTGTTCTGTAAGAGCCTCCATTTATAAAGACTTGGACGAGGCTGGTGTTTTCCGCCAGAGAACAATGCACGACACATTTCGTCTGCAGCAGGAGGATATTATCTGCATGTTCAGAGCCTTGTCTGGAAAGAGATAGAGAGAAACCTCTACAGCTGCTCCCAAATGTAGCACAGCGGTTTGTGAAAAACAGACTGAGCTCGGGCACGTCGTCTCCATATCATGAGATTTCGTTACTGTCAGACTCTCTCTGTCTTAGCCTTGTAGTGTAGCTGTATCTCTGCATATTTTTACCATGCGCATAACTTTTAATAAGGAACAAATTGTTCATGACTGTACTCATTTTTGAAGGTACTTCATTATGGCACATAATGACATTATGAACATGAAGAACCTGGCTTTGACAGGAACATCTTAATTGACATTGTCATTTGTTGACTGGAAAGGAGCATATTTATCAGTTTTGTCACAAAGCAATTGAATGCCTTATAACAACTGGGTAAGCGATCATGCGTGTCAGTGTGATTCTGCTATAAGACTGGACTGGGGCATTTCTTTGCCTGGTGCAACATCCACTAAACTGGGGATGAACAATGGGAACCAAGACTGCACATAATGCCAGAGATCACATGTTTAACCTCTACACTGCTATGACGCTTTGTGTTTTGGCAAGAATGATTGCTGATGTGTAGGGATAGAAACCTTAAAGGTATAGTCTGCTCAAAATGGAATCATGCATGAAGTATCTTTCTGTTTGTGTCTTTATGTATATTTATGCTTAAGCGAGATATGCTCCAACTGCTCTATGTTTGCGATGTCAACAGTTATTTGGAATTGTTTAATGTGAAATGTGTCATTATAAACAAACTTGATAACTGGAATTTTTTTTAAGTGGACGTGACAGAAATGAGTGGTTGTGATGTCTACAAAACAGTACCCGTTTAAAAACAGCATCTTATATAAATGTAAAATCAGTATCTTAGTGCTTTCAATTATGATTTGGTAATTTTTTTTTAAATGAAGCCTTTCACATCAAACCAATCTAAGTGGCTTAGATAACTTTTTAATTATATAATTGTGCAGGAATTGTTTGAAAATCACAGTGGAAATCTCCTTTAAGGAAAAACATTTTTTAGCACAAAGCCAGGCCGTGCAGCATAGCTCTTCCTCAGGGAAGAAGATGACGGACACCATATGTCCTCAAATAGATCAGCCATCCGTCATTTTGTGATCTAAGAGAGATGTGACATAATTCATGGGAGCATTGAATTGATTTGTTGGTAGAATGAGGGATACGCGCTGCTAAAAAGTTTGTGATTTGTGTGTGTGTGTGTGTGTGTGTGTAGGTGATGAAGCTCCGAAAGCTGGCTCAGCAGATTGCTAACTGCAGGCAATGTCTGGAGCGTTCCAGCGCCCTCATCACCCAAGCCGAGCAGAGTCTAAAGGAGAATGACCACGCCCGCTTTCTCCAGACTGCCAGAAATGTGGCCGAGAGGTGAGGCCCTAACACACACACACACACACGCACACACACACACACACACATAGCCAAAGCCGCACCCCTCCCCCCACCCCCAGCAGTCCCGGTTTCGCAGTGTGAAGCCAACTTCTAGCATGGTGTGCACATTTCTTGCAGCCTCCCGGCCTGTTCTCAGCACCGCTGATAATGGCCTGCGTTCAGCTCCGTCAATATTTCGAGGTCGTTTTTAGAACCCTGCAGTCCTGTAGCTTCAACAAAGCCGCTTCTGTAAGCACAAGTGCGGGAACGCTCCGCTTTGTCCCCGTCAGCTGTGTGAGTGCTGAGCCCTGTAATCTAGAGTGGACCATGAGTACATTCTCTGCCTCAGACACCTGTGATTAAGCTTGGCCTTCTTGCTGCCATGTCATCAGCCAACGGACTATTTTTTCCACGCACTCATCAAATTTGTCCCGCGTGAAAGAGTATTCATACTTGGAGAAATTATACTCTGCATGGAGACACTTTTTGTTCTGTTCTGTTTATTTAACTCCCCCCATATGCACATACACACACACACACACATACGTAGGACCAGGTACTGATTGCTGATTGCAGCTGCCATTTATAGTCTCTATCAGTAGAGTAAGCCGCTCTAATTGTGCTCTCTCACTGTTCTGTCATGGTGACGGAGCGAGCTAAACAAAGGCTAATAGATGCACGGGGGCGCCAGGGAGTGAGAGCCTCTCAGTCTGACAGTGTACCTCTCTTGCTTTCACTGCTACCCAGGGTTGCTATGGCCACCGCCTCCTCTCAAGTTCTCATCCCAGATGTCAATCTGAACGATGCCTTTGACAATTTTGCCCTTGATTTCTCCCGAGAGAAGAAAATCCTGGAGGGGCTGGATTACTTAACAGGTGAGCGAGAATAAAACAGTACAATCTCACAAATCCTCCCCAAGTAACACGGCCTTGCAGTGCAGTCCATCTCAGATTAATACTTTGGATATCTGACACAAGCCCTTAGATTACACTGGCTTTGCAGCAAAACCATATCACTGGTATTGATCTTGATTTTTCACAGCCCCTAATCCGCCGTCTATACGAGATGAGCTGTGCACCGCCTCCCACGACACCATCACCGTGCACTGGACCTCCGAGGATGAGTTTAGCGTCACGTCTTACGAGCTGCAATACACCATCTACACAGGCCAGACTAACTTCATCAGTAAGTACTGACTTTAAACACATAATAAACTGCATTCTGTTCATACTTTTTCACTCAAATGGTCTTTATATGGGCTGTACCACTAGTAGAGGTTTTTTTTGTGAGAATAGGTATTGAGGTCACTGTCCAAAATTAGAATATGAGCTGCTCCAGTCAGGAATGTGCTTGTGGAGCACACGGTAATATTGCTCTTTATGTAAGTATTTGCCTAGTGGAGCAGTTGCTATGTCGGTTCTTCATTATATAACAGAGTTTCTAGTAAGCTCTGCTTTCCAGAGGGCTCGTAGCTAACAAGTTCAGTTTGTGTGCTCCTGAAACGCACTTGACTCACATTAAACGATTTCCGACCACCTTCATGTTGAGCCCTCTGCCACACCTTCCATTAATGTACAAAATGTGAGGTCTTGCCAGAGGATGAGGAAGCAGCGACATTTGATCTGCGAGGCACATTGGCAGAGGCAGCTGAGCGGCGTGAGAGGGAGAGAGAAGGTGATGACTGTAGATAGATCAGGGAGACAGTACTGGAGTGGCACTCCAATAGTGCCGCTTTCTCTCTCACATTCACTCTCTCTCTCTCTTTTCTCTTTCTTCTAATTATCTTTCACTCTGGCCCCCTGGCCCCTTTCCACTTTCTCCTTTTTTTCTCTTTCTATCTCTCTCTCTTTCTACTGGAGTTGGCTTTAGTTATCCTGTTACAGTAGTGCAGGGAGCAGATTTCTTTTTAGCCACTGATATCCGAGGAACATGGCCACTGCTACTGCAGCCTCCTCAGAGAATTCAAACAGACAAATGGAGAAATGGAGAGGAACGCTTTCCGCTCAGATTGATGACGTTTTCCATTACCGTATGGATGCAAGCACTTAACTGAGCCACTAGCTAGTTATTGGTAGCATTTGCCATTCTCCCACGAGGAGAAATACGAGCCCTTTCACATTGCTTTAGCTTG
Organism: Ladigesia roloffi; assembly: GCA_037577295.1. Taxonomy (NCBI): domain Eukaryota; kingdom Metazoa; phylum Chordata; class Actinopteri; order Characiformes; family Alestidae; genus Ladigesia; species Ladigesia roloffi. The sequence continues at coordinate 4,950,331 of JBBKCR010000031.1, read as the reverse complement.
GCCTGGTTTCCTCACAGATGCCATTCCGAAGCTACTGTAGATAGGTCGCGGCTGTTTATTCATGTGCAAGTTAAGTCTGGTATTTGCACTGATTGAATAAGAGCAAATCTTCTGTAATTTGTAATGTGATTTCATGCCCTCTTCTTCGCGAGTTCATTATGTTTTGAATGGGTTTCAGAGGAACTGCTTTGAAGTGGTTTGGAAATACTTAGACTGCATAATCTTTCTGATTGCAGTTGAGTGATCATTCATTGTGCTGTATTAAAACATGTGATAATTCGGCACATTACAACATTTTCAGCCGCTTTTTTTTTTTCAGTAATCCTCGCAAATAAAATGGCACGGGTTCATAAACTCCTGCTCCAAGTGACATGCAAATTCCTATAGGTTGATCTTGGCCTTCCTTGCACATGTCAGACATGTGCAGTTACATATTTAGCACAGACACAGACTCCCCTCGGTGGCTAATTAAAAAAAGATCTCAGAAGGTAGTTATCTCATCTAGATCTCATGCGAATGCTCTGGGATTGGAGAACTAAAAAGTTTCCTCCCCCCACTTGATCAGGATGTGGGATCCTCCAGGCAGATTGTTGGGCTTCAGCATGGGAAGAGCGTGACTTAGGCTGTAGATTTTTTGTTTATCTCCTGTCCATTCAAGTGAAGGTGCACTCCTGACACTAGCCACGATTACATCTGACGTGAGCTAATGCTCTTTACCCCGCTCTCATTGTGACAGTGATTGATAGTGATCCAAGTTGCCAGGCCGGCATGTTAACCAAACAACAGACGGGATGGAGGTGCTCCTGGCTTCACTGGACCACTCAAGCCAGGCTGTAGAATTTGGCATGCTTGTTCTTACTTTAGGAAACATCCCATGTCTTCCAGAAAGGCAATGTACAGTGGAAAGGGCCTGTAAAGGGAAACTGTAAGGTGCAATGCAATACAGCTGCAGCAGTGTGGCTCCTAATCCGTTCATTTGATGTGTGTAGATTCAGGTCAAAAATGCTGCTCAGGCTGATCTATTATGATCTATTATGTTGGGGATAATATGTCATTCTAACTGAAAATTCTTCCTCTGGTAGTACAGAGTAATTAATTTCCACAGGCAATGGGGAGGAGTGTGTAGCTGAAGGAGACTCCTGCATCAGGTTTAATTATGTTTTATAGGTTTGTTTGGTGTTTTGGTGTTGTGGCCTGCCATTCCAGTGCAAACCTTTAAAGCAAATTCAGCCTATAAAAGAGAATTTCCCGTATTTCCTTTTTATTTCCACTATTGCACATGACATTAGGAATTACAGCAAAAACAGTGCGTGCCATCTAAAAATAAACATGGGTGTATCACAAAGGTGGAGATGGAAATGGAGTAATTACGAATTTTAATGAGATACTCTCAATCTGTCTCAGCCTCAGAGATGTTTTTCTAATATGTGGGGTACAGTATATATATATATACACTACCAGTCAAACATTTGGACACACCTTCTCTTTCAACAATTTCCTTTATTTTTATCATTGGCTACATTGTAGATTAATATTGAATATTGCTGTGATGACAGCTTTGCACACTTGTTACTACAAAACATACTCTGGTTTGTTGAATCCTTTTTTGTTTACTGCATAATGCTCAGTGTTCCTTCATCATTTTTTTCTTTGTTTTCAACAATAATCTACAATGTAGAAAATATCAAAGAAAAGACATTGAAGGAGAAAGTGTGTCCAGAATTCAGGAGGCACAGTTGACAAAGTGCTGTCTTGTTTCACACTTGGCTAATTATTCATCTCTATCTCTCTCTCTCTTTCTCACTCCTCGCTCTCTGTGTAGCAGGTCAATCAGAGCACAATTACATCAGTCATTAGCAGTGCTCAATGAGGTGTCTGATTAGCTGTCAAGGTAATAATGTACACATGATGTCATTGTCCCTGTACGAAACTGGCTCTGCTCATTGCAGGCCTCGGGGAGGTTTTTCCTGGCTTCGATGCCTTTGTCCGTTGCTCCTGCCAAACCATGGTTCTTTGTGCTACAGATATTCATAAGCTGGGCTTTGGAGAATTGCAGGAGAAAAGGAGAAGCGAATAAAGGCAGAGTCCATTGGACCATTGAGGCCACCTGTGATAAGGGCCAGACTGTGTATGATGACAGTGTGTGTAACTTTTTGTTTAGCCAGTCGGATCCAGAGTAATAGTGATCAGTTTTCCTCTCATAAACACTGACATGAGTCCACATGTGCACACATGGAAGCCCATCTGCATCTCAAGAAAACACACACAGACACACATATGGACACACTGTACATCCTCCATCCCGCAGTTGCAACATCAAAGGCTGGTTTGGTTTTGCCGACGGGGGCAGAAGCAGCCACACACACCCCTCACATGTTGCCTCATTTTTCTTCAGCCTTTTATCTGCCTACACACACACACACACACACACTCACACACTCAAACTCTTTGGGAGCACTGTTCGTGCTGCCTGCCCTCCTTCCAATGCCACATTCGCTCTCATCTGTCCCTCTTTGAAGTCTCTTTGCAGAACAAGGGACAGTGTTCTAAAACTTGTATTAATTATGCAGAATACACATTGTGGTCTCTGGTGCAAATATTATTCATTAATCAGCTGATTCAAACAAATTTTTCATGTGTTTCATGAGAAACAAATTATTTTCTTGTTCGGCGGTTCAATAGTTTTATTCAGTGTTAAAGATGCAGACGGTCAGTTGTACATTTTTTTTGTTTTGTTCTATTTCTGTTTTTTTCCCCACTCTCCTACTGTTGGGGTGATTTACTGCCGGCTTTATTTTTGACAAGTTGAGGGTTTATATTTACAAGGCGGCGACGCTATTACTTATACATGCAGTCACCATTGGTTGAATTATTCAGAGGATGTCCTTGCCGAAGGCAAAATTTAAGTCCAAGCTGAAAGCTTTGCTTTCCCGAGCCATGAGGCAGTAGTGAGGTGGAGTGTGTTATGATAGAGATGATGATGGCAGGTGGTCTGGGTCAAACGTGCTTTTTCTTTTGGTGTTCAGAAAGGGTGCTTTAAGCTCTGAAGGTTAGTCAGGCCCAACTGATATGAAAAGGTTGTATCTGATACCAATTTTAAGGAGCCAGTTATTCTAATAACTCATATCAGCTGAGTTTAAGAGGTTCTGAACCCAACAGGCTTCAGTTCTCTTAAAGGTTACACAGGAATTTACGGACTGATACGATTGACCAGGAATATCCAAAAATGCCTGTTCATTTGCTATTAGGTTATGAGCAGAAATTCACAAAAAGAAAGTCTGAGGTGTCTGTTACAATACTAAAGCTAGCATATTAAATAATCATGCTTTATCAGCAGGATTTCCGCTGTAGTGCCAGCTGATATAAGCTGTCAGCCATGTGATGTAGTTCTGTAGTTCTGGAGCTGGGCTCGACTCGACTCGACTCTGGCTGTGTTGTGATTGCTCAGTGGAAGGCAAGCGTGCATGTAGCAAACACAGAGGGGGTTCTGGCCGTGCAATTCATGTCTATGTGTTGATATTCCCTGGAGATACACTGTAGAAATTTCTCCCCCATGAGGAATCGCGCTCAGGGGTGTGTATACCAAACTCAGCTGAGGCACACATCCCAGAACCTCAGGGGAAGCGATCTATATATCTACTGCACTCACTTGCTCATATTACACAGCAGTATTCCAGACAGGAAAAATTTCTAATTTTTTCTCATCTTTTGATCAGAATTATTGTTGTATACTCTGCACCAGTGCGTGTTGCTGTCTTTTAAATGCATTTATTGTGTACATACTGAATTTACAGTACAACTGAACAATAAGACTACCTTTAGTCAGTTGTATAATATAGTTTATTAATTGTTATCAGTTAGGCTAGCCACTCTCATTCGTAAATAAAAAAGTCAGTAGGAACGTATTGTTTGCCAAATAGTGAATCCAATTTGCTCTGTACTGTTAAGCCTCAGATCTTGCTGTTGGACTGATTTAGTTCTTCAGCATCATCACATATTCATCTCAGATATTTATACTTCATAGATATAACAGCTCTCTGGCTCTTTTGATTTATGTGTACGGCTGTGCTTATTGATTAAAGATGACCTTATTCTCGTCTATAAATAAATTGAAAACCATTGGGTGGTTTTATTGTTTAATGGTGCTAAAATAACTTGAAGTGATGTACTGCAAGCAGTTATAATTCTAAATAACACAAATGCCAATACAATAAGTGCTTAGACCTTTATTTACATTTGTGTTTACATACATAATGTATCTATGGTCTTTATGGATGAACGCTGTCAGATGGCTCATGGGCCAGGCTTATTCCCCAAATCCCTGTTGAAGTTCACGGTATTTGGAAATAAACATTCTAATGGGGAGCAACAGCGGCTCTGTGCTTAGTTACAAAACAGGGTCTACTAACGCTAAGCACAACTTATTGCTTGCTCACAGCCCAAAAACATTAATATATCTCAGGTAACTATTTATTTAAGACATCAGCATTAAGTGCTCTAAATGGCTGTAAAAATAACATTGCCTGATGTTCAAAAATGCAGTATGCAGCTTAGCTGGGTGTGTTTAGTGCAGTGTAATGGTCCACAGAACAGTCAAAATATCAAGTAGTCCATTTCCAGTGTGTTATTTTTGTGTTAGTTTCTTTATTTGATCATTTTTTTAATTTGATCTCTCCGCAGGTTTGTATAACTCGGTGGATAGCTGGATGATCGTGCCTAACATCAAGCAGAATCACTACACTGTGCACGGCCTACAGAGTGGCACGCGCTACATCTTCTTCGTCAAGGCCATTAACCAGGCGGGCAGCCGCAACAGTGAGCCGGCGCGTCTGAAAACCAACAGTGAGTCATCCTCCCAGCACACAAAGCTTCTTACGAACCGCCTGTCTTAAAACGGAAAAACATTGCATTAATTACCCTGACGGGACCCTTGAAAACTGTTAAGTGTTTGTCTAATCTTACATTACACTGCGTGGCAAGGTGTTCTTTTTCGGAAAGAAATTGGTTATCAAAAAATAGGAGATGCACCTAACCTCCAGGGGATAAAGGATTAACAGGCATTTCTGTCAGAATCAAACAGAAGATTGCTGTTTTAACTTTATTCTGAAGTATTCACTGGTGTATTCTTTATCTAAAAGGCTACAGCAGTATTTGTCTGTTGAATCTTGACGCAGCGTTCACTCTGGTGTACCATTTCTGTACAGATTTTGAAGACCATGGCTCATAACTTTGATAGCGATATCATGGATTCATCAGTGGAAGGCAGCAGAGCGTGATAATAACAGAACTGGCCTCATAGCTTATTGTCTGCCGAGTGTGTATCCATGCGCTCACCTGGTTCTGCATGGCTGTGCCTCCTCTCACGCCGAGCTCAATCACCTCACAGAACACTCACAAGCAGCACTCTAGCTGACACCATTCAAACGGATTACTGCGTCTAACACTTTGGTGTGTGGGGGTTGTGGGGGTGCAAAAACAAGCAGTCTGGAAGCAGGACTTAAAGCTTCATCCTCTCATCATTCTCTCTATTTTCTTCACTGACTCCCTCAGCTTCATCCTTGGTGTCAGCATCTAACAATCCTCTCTCTCTCTCTCTCTCTCTCTCTCTCTCCTCTCTCTCTCTCGCTCTCTCTTTCTCTCTATCTCTGGCACACTACCTCTGCCTTACTTTCTCTTGCACTCTGTTTCAACTCTTGCTGTCTCCCATTCTACCTCTAGTTCTCTGTATTCTAGTGTCTTTCTTGCTTGGCCCCTCTCTCTCTTCCCCTTTCTGGCAGATGGGGCTTTACCAGTAGTGCCTTAAGCAGGCTGCAGAGTAGGTGTGTTTGCAGAAAGCAGTGAAAAAGGAGCCCACCGCCCACACCCAGCCCCCCCAATGAGCCAGGCAACTCTAGGGCTGACTAGGAGAGAAGGTTTTGTCGCTTTCATTGTTTGTAAATGAGCCGTATCTAGCGTTAATGTGAGCAGAACTCTGCCCTGAAGGCCAGGACTGCGGACAGGGTTGCTCACATTGGATGATGAGCATAATGGCACATGATGTGAAAAACACAACATGATGTGAAAAAGACAGCGTGTATAGAATACATGAATGACCTAAGATCACATTTCAGCTTAAGTCAAAGTATATTTTTATTAGTAAATTCAGGCACGTAAAAAAAAACAATCTTTGTTTTAATAAGGCCAAACAAATTATTTACTTCTATTCTGTTAAATATGAACCAATCCTAGTGATCCTATCGTAGATACTTTGATTACTAGAAGTATTATCGATTTGCACAAAAATGTTTTCTCTTTTCTATTATTTACGTTTGGCCGTATTTCTATTGATGTAATCATTTTGAAAAAAGTTAACGGAATGCAAGAATTTTTTAATTGCCTTAACAGCCCCAGCCTCTCTTCAGAGTTTGCTTTAAAGAGATTTGTGTTGTGTTGGGGTTAGTTTTTAGATGCCCATTGAATTGGACTGGTTTAGAGGTAAAGTAATGAAAGGCATTTATTTGGCTCGACATAGCATGCAGTACAGAAAAAAACAAAGGAGACACACCTGCTAAAGTTTGCTCTCTTCAGAACAGACATGTCACCCCAGTGGGTGTGTTATGGTGAGCTTGTTGGCCAGCAGCGCTGCCCCCTAGTGCCACACACAGGCCCATAAGCATGGGAACTCTTGGTCATGGCCTTCCCCAACTATTCCTCCTGTTCATATGACTGACTGTGAGTTCCTCATTTGTTTTTTCACTCTCTCTCTCACACACACACACACACACACACATCCGCTAGCCCTGCCACAACACTGGCATGCTACATCATGAAGAGCATTGCTATTTAAAGCCATTTACATAAGCTCTTCCTGTTTGATTCAGAAATTCATAACAAACAGAGCTAGAGAGCTGACACAAGTCTATGCGCACTTTGCTTGCTTTCTCTCTCTTTCTCTCTCTCTCTCCCTCCCTCTCTCTCTCTCACTCTTTCTTTCTTTTCTTTGTAGATAGTTTGTAGTTTGCAGAGGTAGGCCTACTGATGGCTCCAGCATAAATGTGGAGTCTCCGTGCCATCAGCTTGGTCAAGAAAGATGGACAGTGCATTATGAACATGAGAATGTTTCAAATCACTTGTCTTCAAACCAAAGCACAGTTGCTTCTTCTGTTCTAATATAGATTATACATGTCCTACATTTGGCTTCTTTACTTTTGTGCTGCAGTTTTAGAGTTTTGAAGTTAATGTAGCTAGCAAGTATGAAGAATGCACCTATCTGCATCAGTCTGTGTAAAGTTATTAAGTCATCTAAAAAAATTATGTAGTTAACGTTTAGATTTACAGCATTTAGCAGACACTCTTATCCAGAGCGGCATACATCAGTGATTTCTGACTCTGGGTGACAAACTGTCACATATAAAAATGTAGATACTTTCCTGGGTTTTAGACAATGTCTTTCCCTAAAATTGATCAATTTGCCAGACCTAGAGACACTGGAGACTAGAGTTTTAATGTGGAGTTCTGTGAGCTGCCCATCCACTGCTGTTCCCTATTTGTTTACCTTGCCCCCACACTAAGAACCAAGACTAAAGCGACACCTTGCTTTAAGAGCAGTAGACCTTGCCATGGGGAAGAGAGGAGACATCAAATGGCTTTTTGCAAGCTTGTGCAACTGAAATCAAAGTTTGGTACCTGCAGCTTTAACGTGGTAATAGGATAATGTGTTCAGCCGGCCAAAACCGTGCACCGTAATACCAAAAGAATCAGTGGACGACTAAAGTCTGCAAACTCAGGCTGCAGTCCTTAGCTAAAGGATCAGTGCAGGTCTTACTTACCTCAGTCCCAATAAGGAAAGCTGCTTGCCTTTTAGATCCTGAGGAAGGCTTCTGTAAGGACACTGTTTAAAATGAAGGTTCCTGAATAGATATTGATTGGACAGATCTAGGGAAACCTTAAATAGATAGAGAACCTTTATACTGTATTATGTGTAGATTTTAAAAATATTCTTCATATTTGCATATCTCCTTAATAAAAATGGTTCTTCTTTAGGCTGCAAGAATATTTTCAGTGTTCACAGGTTTCAGTTCTTTGCATGATTTTGTGTTCTAGGTTAATGCAATGGATCTGCCAGAGGGTCTGTGACGGATAGCCAGGAGGTCCCTGTTTAAATGTATTGTATTTTAAATGAAGTGACATGGGTTGGAACTTGAAATTTTCAGGATTGGCTGGAAAAAGTGTGCAAACCCCCTGGGCTGATGAACTGCATGACCTTGTCTTGATCCACTGCAGAGTGTTCAGTTCCATTAGATTGTAGCTCTTAATCCCATAAAAAGAGTGAAGAAAAAAGTGACTTCAAGTCAAGACATTTTGCAGTATGTTTCATTTTGTATTTCGGGCTGTTGACAAAACACTAAATACAGTTCACATAGAATAAAAACCGTATTAAATAAAAGCCAATGTATTACCGCCACTGCAGAAAATGTATGCATCAATACCACTGCACGGATCATGTATTTATGTGGGTCAGCTCAAAAATGCAGTGTGCACATATGCTAATGATGTTCTTACTGTCAGCATGGTGTGTGTGTGTGTGTGTGTGTTCGATAGGAGGTCCTCTACTCTGATTAATCAGCAATGCCATGTCTGCTGACTGCAGATGAAACCACTATGAGAAATATCACATGACACTCCTCCCCTTGGGTAGCTGTGTTTGCTTGTTGTTAAAAGGCCTCCAATAATATTTACTCATCCACTGACATTGGAGAATTCAGCAGTCATCTAAGAAGTGTATGGGCTTCATAAATCTTTGTGATCATATCCTACATATGCTGACGTTGTGCCATAAAAGTGAGTAGAAGGAAACCCTCTTGAACTTGAAATTCTCAGCAGGGATATAGAGGCAGCTCCTTCTGTTACTGCTCCCCAGTTTGCTGATCCCTAAATGCTTGCACATTACTACAATTTACTATAAAAAAGCTATATAGTAACTAACAGTCGTTGTTTGACAGCTGCTTTGAAAAGTCTACAGACAGTGTCCTTAGTCAGCATGCTAGGATTTCTGCACATCATCATCCTAGCCCATAACAGGGTGCTGTAACATTTCTCGATTTGTGCCTTCAACTGATTTAGGCAGTTGCAGTGGTACACCATGTAACTAACACAATTGTTTTAGCTAAGATTGAATTTTTCATTTTTAATGGAATTGATGTGAAATAATGTCAGAAACCAGATAAACAAGCCGGTTTGGGATTACTTAAGAATTCAATTTGGTTTGTGCAAGGGATAGAACCATGCATTACATTGTATGATACTGGATTATATCGCAGCTTAATCACAGCTGTAGTATTATCATTACTAGCTTGTTAGCTTGGGGCTAACACACCAACATGTTGCTTGAACAATATATTGGTTCAATATAGCTATATACATTATGACGATTGTTTCAGAAATTGTACTTCTGGACACCTGAATGCTCAAATAAAACTGAAAAATGGAAACAGTAGTAGATGAATTTATAGCATGTTAATTTATGTTGATGTATCGAAAATTGCATTAACTTGGGGGACACCTTTTATATCAACTATTGAATTCAGAGAATTGTCAAACAATTGGTCTGAAAAGGAAATTCTATTACTTCTTTACATACATGGATATTGCAGACAGTCTTATCCAAAGTGAGCATTAACAGTTTTGCCAAAGCTTTGCTAGCTAAATGCTAGCTAAATTAGCCTCGTAGCTCCAGTCCAATCTGACATGTCCTGACTGACATGCTCAGACATGTCTTGACTGGTCAGCTGAAATTGAGGTAAGGGGAAGATTATGTAAATTAGAGCTATGCCTTTAATGCCAGTTATCAGGCACTGTCATGTCCACACATTCTAACTTGCATGCTTTGTCATCAGCATGTCAGCTGCAACCCAAGACACCTACAGTCCAGTTAAAGCATTCTCTCAATGGGTGTCTTCATTAGGATTAACATGCATAAGTGTATGAAATGCCTAACGAGAGGGTGATTAGATTAACTTGTTTTATTTACCACACGTGGACATTATTGCAGGATTTGCATTATAGAGCCCACTGTTCCTTTATCCAGGGTGCTCTCTATTCAATACACATCGCGGAAATACACCAGAACTATTTAAATCAAATTAGTTGGAATGGAATACAAAACGCCTTAATGTCCCGGTGTTATTCCCGGTTGTGCAGGAACAGAATATGAGATGAAAATATTCTCCCCTTCCGACTTAATGAGTACTTATGTTTTCACATTGAACATGTTCTCATCAGAACCCTCTAGACCCAGCAATGTGATAGCCTTCCCCAGATCCCAGTGGAGATCTCCCACGCAGTCTGCAGTTGGCTAGCACCAAAGCTGTGTGGACTGAATGACATCTTTAGTCTCTGTGGCGCTGGTTAATTCGCCATATTGGACTAGAAATGTTTCGCTGCTTTTGCACTTGATGTAGAATGTGGGTTTGTGTGTGTGTGCGGGTGTGTTTGTGTCTTTCTTTAGCTCTATTGCAGACACAGTCCCATGGAAAAGCATGACTGTGCACGAGTGTGTGGGGAAGGCTGCGCTTGCAGTGATAAGCAGTTCAAAGAAGAGAGCACATTAATGGAATTGGCTTGAAGCAGTACACTGCTCGAGCGTCTCATAGCTGGGCATAGTAACTCTGGCAGGGAGTGAGGGGAGGGCAGCTGATTGTTTTGAGGTATTGTCGCTCATTACGTTGGGAACAAAAGAACCCGTTTTGGTTCCAAATGAAATGTCAGGCTCGAGGTTCGCTTGAAGCTCATTCCCCGGGTCCTGGAGAGGGAAGTGGAGCACTCACTGGGAGAACTGTCCTCATCCAGGCTTGCCCACTCTATCACTGTTTCTCCTTCCTGGCTGTTGACCTTTCATATACCATTAAAGCGAAAACTAAGGGTTTCTTTGAATATAAAGCATGGCCTGAACCCCTATAGCACAACAGGGATGGCCACAGAATTGAGTATGTCTCTGTTGGCTGTAAATAAATACATTTTTTTTTGCTTACTGAAATGAAGTGATGCTACAGAAGTATCGCGTTTCTGTAGTGAGTTTAGCTGCTACGCTAAGTGGAGAATCAAGGTCATGCTTCATTGCTAGGGGTCAGAATTAATTTCTATAATGAGTTCTAATATGTGTTATAACTGACAGCAAGTTCACTCTGTATATGTAGAGATCATACAGTAATAAGCTAAACTGATTAGCTGTCTGTCTCTTTGTGTTTTCTATCTATTTCAAGCTATTTCTATAGTCAGCCTCTTTCTTTCTCAGTCAATTTATAGTATATTCATCACAAAAATGAGATAATATAAAAAAATCACAGAAATGAGAAGAGAAAAGTAAGTCAAGTACTCAAATTTAAAATAAAGATATTCAAGAAATTAATATTAATACAACATAACATTAGTTTGATAACATTTTTATCTGTTTTTGCTTCACAAACTACTGCTTTAATGTAAAAATATTGACTCATTGTCAATTGATTCAAGGGTTTTTGATGCCAGTATTAGTATCAGAAAGCGATGTCATGTCTATCTCTAGTTTTTGGTTAAGAATACTCAAATATTGCTCCAAATTCAGTCAACTCGGTTCTAAATTACACATATATATCTGCTCTGTTTCCAGATCGTGCTGCTGTAGTAACCGTGTAATTGCACATTTTGATCTTTTTTTTGTAAATACTTCAGCTGACACAATGAGAAAAGTGAGACAGGAGAAATGAAAGTAAAATACTCATTTGCACAGTGCACTGGAGTGGCTTAGACTCATGTTGCTGTCAGATGTTCATTCTGCATTATGGGATTCAGCTCTAAATCTCTTGTCTACAGGCCAGCCTTTTAAGCTGGACCCAAAGACTGCCCATAAGAAGCTGCGACTGTCTAATGACTGCCTGACCATGGAGAAGGACGAGAGCTCCTTGAAGAAGAGCCACACTCCAGAGCGCTTCAGTGGGACTGGCTCTTACGGCGCTGCAGGCAACGTCTTCATCGACAGCGGCTGCCATTACTGGGAGGTGCTGCTGGGAGCCTGCACGTGGTGAGTGACCTTGCTGCTGAGTAAAAAAAAATACCCAGTTACAAGAACATGGCTCCCTTTTCAACATAATATATGGGTCAGTAATTACGGGTCATTTTGTAGTGGCTGCTTAAGGCCCATTACTTAATGTTTTCATTGGAAAGATTTACTTGGGATTGCCTAAAGTGATGTCCGAAAGTAAAAATAGTACCAAAGCCTGATCTGCAGACACATACACCATTGTCTATTATTTACTTTTGCTTATATGGTGATTCAGTACAATATTTATTCATAAACTATTGGGCCCACAGTGATTCCCAATCCATGCATCAGTTTGTACATTGTAGGAGTTGTAAGCGTGAATTTATTGTAAATGGCTTGTATTATTTGTGCCTCAGATTTGTGGTGTTCTAAACTCATCTTTTGCTGAAGGTATGCGGTGGGTGTGGCGTACAAGTCGGCCCCGAAAAACGAGTGGAACGGCAAGAACTCATCATCATGGGTGTTCTCACGCTGCAACAACAACTTTCTGGTGCGGCACAACGGCAAGGAGATGCTGGTGGAGGCGTCGCTGCAGCTGCGGCGGCTGGGCGTGCTGCTGGACTACGACAACAATTCACTCTCCTTCTACGACGCCATGAACTCACAGCACCTACACACCTTCGACATTTCCTTCCTGCTGCCCGTGGCCCCCACCTTCATGATCTGGAACAAGTCAGTGATGATCCTGTCCGGCCTGCCCGTGCCTGACTTTGTGGACTGCCCCGAACAGCAGGACGGGAGCTGCCGGCAGCAGGAGTCGCCCTATAGCTCGAGCTTAAAGGGCTGCAATTAAGTCCCGCTACGTTCCGAACACTGTTCCCTCCCAAGGCCAGCGGGCTCCTCTTCCTCCCTCTGCTTCCTCAACTCTGATTTGGCCCTGCCGCTGGCTCTCATTTTTGGTTGTTACAATGGAATTGGTGGCACTCAAGTTGCGCTTAGTTAGAAACTGATCATTGCAGTTGTAGATTTGAGGTTGTTCTGGGTAACAGGTAGTCAGAGTTTACAAGATCTTTAATGGAACCAGTTTATATGGGGGTGAAAGCAGTGTAAATTATTTATGACTAATAAGATGGTTTGCATTTTTGTCAGTTTTAATGTATCCATAAAAGCACTTTTTAGATTGAACGTAGTGCCCCTGCGTGTAAAAAAAATAAACAATTTAATTTGGGACAACTCTGGACGTCCTTTGAATAGAATAGAGCAGATTTATCTTCTATAGAAAAAAAAAGGGATTAAAAAAATTATGGTGTTTCTACTGAGGTTAACATTTCTTATCTGACGAAGCTAAAACTCACACTTTTTTCATATTCAGGGAGAACAAGGTGATCTTTTTCTTTGCGTTCTGTCTAGACGTTTATGGCATGAGACGTATTTCCTCTGTGATTTGTTCCCACTCTATCGGTTTCTTGTTTTTTGTTTTGTGAAAAGCATGACGGTCCCACTGGTGATTTTAGACATGTATCTATACCGACCCGTATAGTATTTTTTATTGTGAAGACAAAATCCATCTCTGGATGATTCCATGCTGCCATTCACATTCATACTGACGCACAGAATCACTGGAAGCCTCCAGAAGATTCTGTAGAACACAATGTACCCGTTTAGCTACATTTGAAAAGTTGAAAGGAGAGTGGCAGGTTATTACATTACTCTAACAATACATGCTATGATGATTTCATACCGAGGTTTTGACATTTCATTGAAATATATACTTTCAAATCATCAACCAAAACAAATGTGGCATGGTTGCTTTTTGTTTTAAGCTGATAATCCATCCGATGTATTTATTTCATTCCCGCTTTATGAGTTCAGCCTCATATGTGATCTTCCTCAATGCAACATTCAGGGAGGAATCCGTGTATCATAATATAGACAATCACTTGCGGGCAAAAAGAAAATGTTTGTGTAGCAAGACAGCGTATATTTGCAATACAGTGTTAAACTTGAGATCCTCCATGAAAGAGACAAGTGCATCCATCTTTGTGGGCTGAAGAGCAGACGTACTACTGATGGCACTGTCCTACTGCAGCTGTAGCCACATATCAGTGGGGTCTCTCTCTCTCTCTCTCTTTCTCTCTCTCTCTCTCTGTCTCTCGCTCTCATGCTCTGTCTCATCCTGTCTTTGTCTTTCTGACCCCATGCTCCTTCAGCTGAATGTATATCACTCTTCCTTTCTCTCCTTTTCATACTTTAATCACAAAGCATGCTTTTGGACCAGCATAGCACTGATGCAAATTCCACCCTATGAGATTTCTTCAGAGTGAGATCTATAAGGGTATTACTAATGGAAACATACAGGTGATGTTGATTTACAAGCACTCCATTGCCACAAGGATAATTAGAGCCCTTGTTTTCTCCTTACAGTTATTTTTGCATATCTAGTTCTTATACATGGAAGGGCTCAGCCAGCTTTCAGCTGTCCTACATTTCATGCGTTTCGGCCAGCCGACGTGGTGGACCATTCTAGAGAAAGCAATATCTGTGGCTTCTGATAGGTCAGTTTTTTTTTACAATGGCAAAAAACGATTTGTGGGAATTTCTTGGACAAGTTTCGGGTTTGTTTCCATCGGTGAACGTGTTTGATTCATTTGGGGCTTGGAAATTGAAAGCCAAGGGTTTTTTTCTCAAAAGGCTTGAGTCTTACTTAAAGGCTGTTGATCTCTAAACTAATCTAGCAAGTTTAATCCATTTGTTCAAGTGTGCTTCACTGAGTCCCGGCGCAACATCTCCTCCAACACTCTGTGCTGTTTTATACGAAACGTTCTTGGAGAAGTTCCAGCAGAGATACCATTGATAAGTGTGTGTTACCACATATCAGGTTTACAATTTGCTGCGTCATTCTTTGAGCTTAAAGAGAACAGACTCATGAACTATTGGCATTTCCATTGCTCCTGTAATTCTTATTTTTACATCTCCAGTAAAGAGACCAGAAATGACTACACTTTCCTATTTCAGACTTTATGAACAGATGATCAAACACTAGTGTGTTCAGCATAATGCTTTTGTTTGAATAGATCTATCAATTTTAGCGAGACAGGACTGTAAATCATAGGGGGAAATATTATATAAAATTGTATAATAAACAAATATATATATATAGATATATGAACTATTGTTATTTATGTGAGCTGAAGTCCAATTAAAAGTCTGATCCCGAACAGCTGCGTCATGTTGTGTTTTGTAGCCCTGCCCGTACTTTTGTGTTCTTCTTACAGACAAACTGTGTCTCAAGAAGAAGAGGCTGTTGATGCCAGACAAGGGTGCCCACGAGGCAGTGAGCATGAGGACAGAGAGGAGTCTGCTGTACTGGCAGGGCAGCCAGAGCCCCCCGGTCAGGAGCTGGGGCATTGCTCATTGCTCCTCATCTGCCACGCCTGGCACAGGGCACAGCTCTGACCACTCCAGCAGGCCTCATCTTACAGAAAGCAAACACTGCAGTTCCAAACGTTGTAATGTTTTCAATAACAGGAAACCAGTTTGAATGCACACATGCACACAAATTCATTCAATGGGCTAATGCTCCAAAAATCAATTGCAGATCGCTGACCACCTGTTGGTATTTTAGATATATTTTGCATTATAATATTATAATAAAACTAATTCCAGAATGAGCCATATTTGCCATATATACTGATTCAGGTAACTGCACTGTTCATGATGAAATACTACAGCCTCAGTAATTAGCATAAGAGATTCCAAACTGCAGTGCGTAGTAAACAAACCATAGAACCCTGTGTAATTTTAGACATGTATCTACACCGATCTGTATAGTAATTTTTATGGTGACGACAAAGTCAATCTCTGGATGTTTCCATGCTGCCATTCGCATTCATACTGACACAGAATCACTGGAAGTCTCCAGTACTGTTGGTACTATATGTTTCCAATTATAATATTACAATACAACGAATTTCCAGAATGAGCTATAAAAATGGTGATTATGTACTGATTCAGGTAACTTGACAAGTACTGTAACTACTATAAATAGGTAAAAGGCAAGTGTAACTTGGGAAAAAAAAGTGTTATATCTGCTCTGCTCATGATGCAATCCAACTGTCACAGTAAGATATTCCAAACTGCTCGCATAGTAAACACACCACAGCACACAGTGTGAACAGTGAAATTCCTTTTCTGTATTTAACCCACTTCGCTGTATTTAAACCATGTGAACTGGTGGGCAGCTGGACGCCAGGGAGCAGAGTGTGGGGACTGTACCTTTGCAAAAGTTTACCTCAGTGGTGCACCTAGCAGCCCTGGGATTCAAACCCAAAAACTTCTGATCATGGGGACAACTCCCTAACCAGTAGGCCACCAGGTTGTGGGGTGGAGTTGGGAAAACTAAAAGTAAGCAACGAGGGACAACAGGTTATTTCATTAGAATTCAGTGAAATTAAATGTAGATTCTTGGTGTGATGGAAAGACTGAAAGTGGTCCAAGCTAGAAAGCCAAGAACGCTTTTTGACTCGCAAGAAGAAGCCAAAAGTGCTAAATGTGCACTTTCCTGCTTGTGTTGCATTTCTGCTCCTACTAATTAAGCAGTTAAACGATAAACCCTCTCTCAGTGTCTGCTGGGTCCCTGTTTGCTCGCACTGCAGTCGCAGTGCACACTGATCCCGCTGCTCCTCAGTAATGGGCCTTATCACAGTCGCCATGTGAAAGCGTGCAAATCAGCCCGCCGTCTCCTCTTCAATGATGCACAAGACCCTTTAATTGCTTCGGCTAGGCGACTGCAAAAAGGCTCCAAATTGAAATATTCTCTATCGGTGACGGCAGGGTATCTGTCTCAGCAGAGACGAGGGAGCGATTCAAACGCAGAAAGCTGAGGAGCCGGGGGGCGGATTGTATGGGCTCCTTGCATCATGCAAAGCTGTCTCAGCTCTAAACGCAGCTCAGCTCTGCAATCAGCAGGCGAGTGCTCTCTCTCTCTCTCTCTCTCTCTCTCTCTCTCTCTCGCTCTCTATTTTCCTTCGATTTTTTTTTTTCAAAAAAGAAGGAATCTAGTGTCAACTCTGAGGATGTCAGACTTGGCCTAAGCTGGAGTTCACCCTCGATTCCTTCTGCCATTGCCAGGAGCAGGACGGAATCTCAATGCTCGATTCTGTGCAATACAGTGGAAAGGGACAGGAAAGTATTCCAAATTTTATAGCTTCAATAATGACTTTGGCTTTGAATTTCAGTTTCAACACAAAGCTTTTTCAAATGAGGGGCAAGTTGTTAAACAAATAATTCAAATTAAATTAAATAAAATATTAAGTAACTTAATCGTTTAAAAATGTATTCTTTTGACATAATAATATCTATGTAAAATAAATTGCTTGCACCCTGTTTAAAATCACATGCAAAATGGAGTAAACCTTCATTAGATTGCTCCTGGCAGTCACATGTTGCTGCATTTTCTATGGATGTTAACAGACGAGTCTCTACCAGCAGTGCTGAATAAAGCATGAGAAGGAAAACAAGGCTGAAAACAATATTTAACCTCCTGAGACTCCATGTAATCATATAACATAATCACAAATTTGGCTTTCCTATATGTCACTTTCCATGTTCTGAAATAAGGACAAGTTGCAGTCCAATGGTATTGTGCTATTGTGACTCATAAAGATGGCATCTGAGCACATATAAAAATGGATATAAAATTTTTATAAACCATTTGCACATAATTGTATTGGCACTTAAAGATACTGGGATGTCAAAAACGTTCTCTTTGACTTTTTTTAATGGCCCCATATAATAAAAACCCATTCAAGTCAAGGGCTTTATGTTTTTTGGGCTTGATCAGACAGTCACATCAGAGCAAGAAGGTTCTGTTCCCAGCCTGGGCAGGTTCTTTGTTCCATGTCTCTGCCAGGTACTCAGATTTTCTCTCCCACAGTCAAAGACATGCGTGTCAGGTGGACTGGACATGCTAAATTGCCCCAGGTATGAATATGTTAGAGGTTTCTGCCCCGCGATGGACATGACCTGCCCAGGGTGTTTCTAAAACTTTCATCCTATAATCGCTGTGATAGGCTCCAGCAACCGCATGACCCTGGCTCAGATGATTGATGGTGTGGTATGTAAATGCTGTTAAAGTTTCAAAAGGTAGCTTTCCCTCCCCGGGCCATTTCACTGGAGAGGTTCTAAGAAATCAGATGTTCTTTTACCTGAAAAGTGAACGCTGCTCTTCTCAGCATTTCACACTAGAGAAAAACAGACCCCTTCACAGCATCTAGAGAACGAGAAATGATATCATGAATATATTTACATTCTGTTGGCATCCTCAGTTACGTATGCTGTACGAATCAGCACAAATCAGAACAGGTTGCATTATGCAGAAAAAAGCAGATGTATTCTAATGCATTTTAAACTGATAGGAATGGATGGTTGTTTCAACTGCACAGGCCTCAGGCTTTGCACCCAAAATAGCTGCTATCTTTTTAAAATTCTGTGTATTTTTTAAATTTTACATAAACAAAGCAGTTGTCTTCATATGAGGATATTTTTCACCAGCTATTTCTTGTTCAAGGATGTTGGTCATGGTTAGCAGGTGCCATTATTTTCAAGCAGACAAGGAGCAAAAAAAGAGCAAAATGATGAGGCTTGTGTCTGCTGAAATTTACCGTACTGTTTGCCATAATATACTATCGGGAAAGTACTGAACGCTAATCAAAAGTCAGACTAGAATTCACTGTTCTGGTGAAATTGCCTCTCTGCTAGAGTTATGATGCCTCTAGGCTATGTCTCTGCAGCAGTTCATCCCTCTGCTCATGGTAAACCGGCTCCATTTTCACTGTTGCAGCCCCAGCAAGCTCTCACAGCCGTCACGGACAAGCATGCTATGGTATGGAATGCAAAATGCCACAAGTCTTTACCCTAATGAACTCCACATGAAGAGCCGTGAATCACAAGGGCTATTAATATCAGCTTCCTGGTGTTTTCAGTTCGTCTGAGCTCTAACAGCTAATAAAAAATGTGTACATTTGTAAGACATTGCCCACTGGCTAAAAAAGATGTTCATCCCCCCCATGCTCCATCACCCAGTGTGTAGTAGGAGCTCCCCATAATTACATTCCTAATTGCACAACTAATGAGTGGCTCCGAAGCTGCTCGTTGTATCATTTGTCAGCTTGTCCCTTAATGTGGTGTATAACAACAAATTAATTAGGCCTGCTAGGAGGTACCTTTAAACAGGGCCCAACTTGTTGCCCAAAGACCACTTATGTGAGTCAGAACGGTGCAAATGGACTTCAAGGGCCTTTTCTCACAGACACAGATTAAAGCTGCAGTGATTTTCAGTTGAAGTGCTCTAAAGCTGCTCCTCCATTTGAAATAAAGCCAAAGGAAGGGAAGTTCATCTCAAATTATCTGAGCTGAAAGCAGTCAGTAAGCAAAAGTGCTTAATTAAACAGTCAGGTTGTTAGTAGTTTGGGTCACGATGGGATAAAGACAAAAGGACTACATGTGTGCTTATGGCACATCAATAATATGTGAACATATTTGTATATAATAAATGTTATAACCATGATTGTCACTGTATGTAAGGATTTAAAAACAAGAGTGAACCTTGAAAATACGCCTAACCCTAGGCGGCGTCAGCTATTTTAATGTGGGTGGGACCCATCGGTCTGCGTCTGGTGAGGGATGGGAGAGGGAGGGTTTGCCTGGATGGGTTGCTGTGTGTTTGCAACGTATCTGTCCTTTGGGTTGTGGGGGAGTGGATTAGATCCAACGCCCATGAAACCACATAATCAAAACAGACGAAAACATATTGCAGCTTGTTAAAACAACATTGATTTGTTAGAAGTTGGGTAACTCACATCAATATGCCATTAAGAACAAGTCTACAAAATGTCAGTAAAAGTGACAGTTGACAAAGTTATGCACTGACTGCTGAATTTTGATTGGCTGTTGTAAATATAGCCAAATATAAATACACCAAATTTCAACATTGTAGCTTAAAAAAACGGACATACACTAGATGGTTGTTTGATATCTAGCTATCTGTCATTATTATGAACAAAATGTAAGCACGTTTTCATGCACATCTTACTATTTTGGAGTGTTCAGTAAATCAAGGTGGCGTAGTTGTCAAAATCCCTTAGATAGACCTTGTTAGGAATCATGGATTTGTATATTTCATGGAGCATCATTACTTTTAAATGAAAATCTTCCAGCATCTGCCTAAAAGTGGGCCATGGTTGACAATGATTCAAAACATGCACCAAAAAATGGGTCAGTCACCACAGGTGCCCTGACCTAAGGTCCTCTGAAAACCTATAAACTGTAGAATGAAGAGGAGAATCTAAAAATCGATCAGGGTTTTGTTATTTGTCATACCAAAATAAAGATTAATCTCATGTGTACAATGAGCTAAATTATAATTTTAAGACATTTTTAACATCTTAATAGCATTTCATTGTTAATCCACATAATTTGCTAGCACATATTTTCATACAACTGGAAGTTGCTCTTCCTGACAAATACGCAAATGGCCATTGTATTTCCAAAAATAGATATATCTATCTGAAACCTCTCATCTTCTGAGTTTGTCCCTCATATATTTCAGAAACTCTTCTGAGAAGGCTAAACTGGATGTTGAAACACTGCTGTGAGGATTTGATTGCATTCTGACACACAGGCATTAGTGAGGTCAGGTTCTGATGGTGGATGAATAGTTCTGCATTATAAATGCCTTAAGAATGCCTTAAGAATGCGTTTCGTGTTTTGGTTATGCGCGGAACTAATCTGTACGGGAAAAGGTCGGTACGTCACTCAGTGGTCCGTCTGCCGTCATGGGATTGGATTCGAACAGGTGACTTGCTTATTCTTCCTATAAACAAAGAGCTCACTGTTGGCATTCGCGGACAGATAAACAATGACATAGTTTTTTTTCCCCCTCATGTGACCCTTTCTGCCCCAAAATCTCTCTGCTTAATTCAGAACACTCTGTTCAAGCCTAACGTCATTTACTCACAGCAGGCAGGCATTACATTAATAGCATTAGGCAGTGCTGAAGTTGGGCTTTTTTGAGGATGCGCTGTGGGTAATGGGCAGAAAAGCTGGCTGGCCTCAGATGACTGCTCTTTCATCAGCACCTGCAACAGCTGCATCTACCTGATGTCACCCTGACACCTCTGTAATATGCCTGAAAAAGCCCACTTTAGACCCATCTGTTCCACCGCTAACTGCCACGCTCTCGCTTCATCATACAACACCACCTTCCCCCCACAACTCCAACAGCAGCTTCATTGCCTGCATATTCATGTGCACGACTAGCGTGTGGTGGTGTCAAGTACAGGAGCACATGTTAAGAGAGTCGCAATAAAATATTCTCACAATGATAGAATTGATTGATCTTTCTTCACAGTCATTCCCTCCCTCTCACTTTTCATTCTTCAACATTTGATAATAAATACAAATGAGACCATTTATTTAAAGGTCATTAAAGGTTATTATTGCCAGTAAAGAGGATATTTAAACATAACTGTTCATGCACTTACCTAATATGGTGTAACATTATAATGCTACCATATGTTTTTCAGAAAATACATGAAGCAGATGTAGAGTCACTATTCTAATTCCCAATCAGCCCCCACCCCACACGTTTCAGTAAAATTCACTTTTATGAATAGCAGAGAGTGTTATATAGAGAATATATGATTTAGGGCAGTTCCTGTAGTTTCAAAGTGCGGAAATCTTCTTTCATCACGCAGGTCTTTGAGCCGATTTTGCAATGCTGGTCTATATTCTATGCATAACAGTCTTAACGAATGCAGAAATGGTAGCTATGATTAGTAAATTTAAGTAAAACTATGTATTTTTATAAATAGTGAAATTTTATAAATAGTGGCCATTGAAAATGTATTGTACATAATTATTTTAAACATAATTATTCAAAACTCTCAATATCTAGTAAATACATATACACTATTTAAGTTATAACTTCTTTTTGTACTGCAGTGTTGCTCTGATGCATAATGCCATTTGTTCAATCCGGGATGAGTTTGGTTCAGAGATCAAGAAATAAAGCTACAGGGCTGTGTGTTACTACTCACCTTTGAGGAATAACTCACTGAAGCGAAGGCCTGGCTTCAGTCAACTGACGGATGGAACCAGGTCCTGAATTCTGGCCAATAAGGATCTAAAGAGGCAGTAGATCATTATTCAGACTAGATTAATCTCACTAGAAGGCATCAATCACCTGAGCCACCCGTGCATCTCGGCGCCTCTGCGCTTTATGGCAGTGGCTGGCAGAGAATGATGGCTCGGCCTGCAAGAGCTCAGCATAATGTCTGGAGAAGGGAAGTCACTGAAATATAGAGAGTCCTCTGCATCAAGCCAAAAACACAGATGTATTAATGTGCTGGGTTACCCAGGATAAAGCCCCCAGACTAATAGGAACCTTGATATAGGCTTTCTTGGAACAGTGATTGGCTGGTCTGTAGCTCACAGTATTCATATTTTAAAAATAAAGCTAACCAAAGAGGGAATAAACCAAGAGCAACTCGACAGCTGAATAATATTATATAACAAATATATACACACCCTTTCCAATAAATTAGAATATCGTGGAACAGTTTATTTATTTCCATAATTCCATTCAAAACATTACACTTGCATAGATTATAGATTCAGGCCCCACAACTTCACAGTATTCTAATTTATTAATTTTTTGTTTTTGTGGGTTTTATGAGTTGGAAGCCCAAATTATGTACAAATAAACAACTAAGTACTTAAAATCATTTAAGTTGTGGGCCCACAATCTATAATCTATGAAAGATTAACATTTAACAATTGGAATTATGGAAATAAAAAACTTTTTCATGATTTATTGGAGAGGGTTTGTAGCTCGTTCCAGCATAGCATACATCTATGTTTTTAAAATTAGCGAGTCATTTTGATATTTGGCAATCTAAAGTTTCTGCCATGGTCTTAGAATATTAAAGATATTGAGGTCATGACACGAAAGGGTTTATGCTTTGTGTGAGATGGATGTTCGTGGGCCCTTAAAACCTTTACAGCTCCCCAGCTCAGTCTTGATGTGCTCACGGCAATAGTAAATGCTTAAAGTCATCTAATTAAATCACGCAGACTGGGCTCCTACTACAGCTTTTAATAGCCAGGGGCGCTATTAAAGTTGGGGAGAGATTAGGAGATGAGGCCTCTGAAAATTATTAATGAATTCATTAAATAATAATTAAAGGCCAGTTTGTGGATACATTGGTGTGATCTAACAGCCCTCCAGTGACCCCCTGAGGTCCCGCCTACCTCTGGTATAGGAATGGTTTGGCACACTTTTTCAGTGGATAGTTTGTCCGAAGCCATGCACTTCTTTGCCACACAGGGGCGTCGTAGTTGGGTGACAAGTGGGACTAAATTACCAGGGCCCCAAGTGGGGGCAGGGCCCCAGAGATTGTAGGTAGTTGTGAACCTCGAGCTTATGGGGGCCCATGGCACTTTACCACTGAAAGCATTTTTAAGTGTGATGTTCTGTTTCTCTATATTTAGCAGGATAAGGAACCTTTTGGACGCATGTTAATTAAAATGAAAATGACAAGAGGAAATAAGAAACTGAAACAAGCACATAAAACACAAATAGTGTGTCACTCTGTTTGTGGAGGTAAAGGTGGGGTTTATGACATTCTAGAGGGGAAGCCTATGCTTTAGTAACTGCACTAGCCTAACCGTAATGAGGAGACTAAACTCACTCCTTCATTTTCTGTAACTGCCTAATCCACACTAGGGTCGTGGGTATTTGGGCAAGGCAGGGACTCACCCAGGCACACACATACACTCTCTTCACTCACACTTATGGTCAGTTTACAATCTCCAGTTCACCTGATGCGCATGTCTTTGGGCTCTGGGAGAAACCAGAGACCCAAACCACTAAGAGGAGAACATGCAAACTCAAGGCCATGCACACAAAATGCCAGGACCCAGATTCAAACCTTGAAAAGACGAAAAGAAAAAAAGCCTTTCAGTATGTATTCCGAAT
>JBBKCR010000031.1:4902388-4912752 GCA_037577295.1 Ladigesia roloffi | reverse complement strand
ATTATTATTATTATTATTATTATTATTATTATTATTATTATTATTATTATTATTATTATTATTATTATTATGTCATTGCTCATGTATGGCAAAATATGTCTATGGAGATTTTCTAACCTATGTATGCAAATAAACACCTGTCTCACTAAATGTGTACTTCAAAACAGCTTAAAGAAAACTTTTTAGTTTCTGAACTAACTGTTGGAGAGTAAATGGTTGGTTTTCGTGATAATATGTAATAATGATTATCCTCATTTAATGCTGGGGATTTTCCACTCTCTCATTACAATGTACTCTCATTGCAATGTAATGTTTTAGGTCAAGGTAATATTACGCTCAGTTTCCTCAGCTGGACTTCTGTCTTTCTCTCTGGAACACACTGATCATTAATGATGACTTTCCGGTGTTAGCAAGGCCAGGAAAAAGGTTGTCAGCCATGTCGGCCATAAATTCCTCCACCCACCTATTTCCCAGACAGAGAAAAATTATCTTCCATTTTTCACAGCAAGACCACATGACCTATTGGAAAAGTCATGACATGTTGTTTTTTGAACTGCAGCATGGATTTAAGGCAGTCAAAGTCCATGAGCACAAACATCCAAATCTAACATGGGAATGGGAGTTAATGAGAAGACTGGCCGACCCTGGGGTGCATTTGAAATTGACTTTTTTAACAATATCAGAACAACATTATCTGGCTTTACTAAGTACCGCATTCAAGCAAGTGTAAAACCTAATTCACAGACTTCTAAAATACATTTTTCATGTCATTTTGCAATTATTAGACATTCAGTCTAAAACAGTGAGACACTCAGTCTCTTACAGTTATTAGAATTTTTTCTGCTATTGAAAAACACTTGTTACACAGTTGTTCAATAGTTATAAGGGTAATAGTTATAAGGTCTACAATAGTGCAACAGTTATGAGGGATTCAGTCTACAATTGTGCAACGGTTATAAGACATTTGGTCAATAATGGTGTAAGAGTTCTAAATCATTCTATCTCAGACCAACAATTAACTGGCATTTAGTCTACAATGTCTACAATAGTGTACACAATGTCAGTACACAGTTAAAACCAATGTAAAAGCTATTGCAAGGAATTTAATTTATAATTCAGTGTATAGTAGTGCAGCTCTTATTAGACATTCATTCTAAAATCTAGCAACAATTTTGCTTTTTGTCAGTTTTTAGACAATCAGTTCATTAGTAAAACATTTTAATTAAAAAAAAAGTTTTTATTAAACTTCCCATTACAAATAAAATGTTTTCAGAGAATATAATGTAGCATTTATTATTATTCCTCTTAATCTCTTTGTAATGTGGATGTAAGAATGTAAGCTACAGAACATTTCTAGTTTCATTCTATTTTTGATAACTTTGATCAGTCTTCAAAAACTCTCAGTTTACTCCCCAGACATTCCAGCTATATATATATATGAATCATTCCATACTTGGACTCTGAAGGACTCAGAAAATACGTTTCTTTAATCATGAAATTGATACTGGTACCAGCCAGCTTTGAGGGTATTACATAACCGAAAGTAAAAATTCTTACTTGAGAAGAAAATGACACAGAAAGAACCCACAAGCAGAGAGAGAAGGAGTTATTTTTCCAACTTGGTAAAAGAAAAGAGGAACTGCACAGTATGTCGGCGCTGGGCTGTTGTGTAGTCAGTGCTGTGGAGAGACTTGGTCTGATTGAGTGTGAGTGAAGAGAGCTGATGGAGAAAACAATTGCGCGGAAGTGTTGGGCAGTCATGCAGAGATCAATCAATGGCACGTCACATTTAGCACACTGCTTTCAAAGCCCAAAGAAACAAGGAATGGGCATTCAAAGTCATTAGCCTCACTACGGATGAAATATTGACCAGCTTTGAAGTGTTGTACACCAGGCCACAAAGTGGAAAGATGGATGATGGAAAGAGTTTCACACCAGCTTGTGTTTGCACCATCTTTCCACTCTCTGATAACCAAAAAGCACATGAGAGTGAATAAAGCTGAGTGGAATCTCCATCAGGCCCATGGAGATATTTTTTAAAAGGCTCTCTCCTGAACTGGTTCTCGTCCGCTGTTTCAACCTTTCCCACCCCGTGAGAGTGTAACCTGGAGAAAAGAGTTGTGTTTTGTGGGATTGCATTTGAATTTTTTATAGGGTGAAGTTGTTTTTCTCTTTAGACATGACCCGCTGTTCTCCAGTTCAAGTGAAGTGCAAATTTTTATATTTGTTCCAGTGGATTTTATCTGGGCCCCAGGGTATTCCATACTTATTTCTTGATTTCAGTGCCTTACACAAATCCTGACTCTAATGGAGCACCAGCATGGTAGAATAAGCTTCTGGAGTCCTATTCTGAGCTCCTCTCACTTGCTCCCTCTTCATGTAGATCCTGCCTGTTTCCGATGGAAACCTTCACTGACAAATAAACGCAATATAAAAGCATTTCCTTAAAAGGCCTGCTGAGATGATTCAGCATCTCATCACCATAATATTAACACAGTCATAACATTAATAATTAATAAGCCTTTTTTGTTAACAGCCAGAGTTCAATTTAAAAAAGAGAAAGGTCAATCCACTGCTCTGCAGATGACACTACTGACCAATAATCCACTGATGGGAAGGCCCTGCAGTACTGTGAAGACACATGGCACCATTATGAGAAAACATTTAGAGGAATGCCAATTACACACACCCCTAGTGTTTCCAGTCTGTTATGAGGAGAACAGAGTTTTCTGCCACATATATTTTGCCCTCTCTGCTAATTTCACAAATTGCTGTTCTGTGAATGAAGCACTTGCTGATGGATACACAATGCCATTGTTTTTATTCACAGATCATTGCTTTACCAGTGCCTCCTGTTACATTAAATTACCCAATTAATTTTACAACACCACACAAAGCCCATCACATTTGGCAATGAGGTCTTATTTTATCATAGGTGGGACTTTTTTCCTCACCTTGGGATGTAAACTTCTTCCAAACCTCCTTTTAAATGAGTAGGCAATTTTTGTGGCTGAGCTTATAAGCCCGATATATTTATTCACTTTACCACAACTTTGGTAGGGCTAAACTGCACAGCAATCGCATTTCAGTTCATTGCAGATTTTTTCTAAGAACCAAACGAATGATTGTTTGTTTAAATTGCAGATATCCTCCGCATGTTTTTGCTTTTGTTATGTGCAGGCCTCGTCCAATACACCACCGTGTCCTCGTGCTGGGTTGCTAAGCACCACACCCAAACATAAACAACCAGCATGAGAACGAAGGGGCGCGGCGGAAGGCCCGGGCATCACAGCTTTTTTTGTGGCAATATATGATTTTTCATGTAGTTTAGTGATCATTTATTAAGTAAATTTTTACTAAGTTACTAATTTTTTTTAAAATAGCCAATCCGAGAACACTATTTACTTGCTGCTGATTGGCTGATGCCCTTCTATGCAGCGCCAGTCCAGAATTTCCAGCATGGAGTATCTCGAGTGTTCTCCTGTTTTTTGTTTTGTACATCTTAAAGAACAAGGCATATTTGGGGCCATATTTTACTTTATCAAAATAGGCATTTTTCACCACATCATAACGATGCGTTTTTTCACTATATGCGGGTGCTCTTGGATTGTAACCCATTTCAGTGAAGTGCCATCGTAATACAGTGAATACAAAGCTAGTTGACTGCATATTAATTTTCATGACATGACAAAAACAATGAATTTATAATTGGCTGTATTTCAAACTTAGTTTCCACAAATGAACCACAGGGACTGGAAAGTAGAAACATCACACTCTATTTTCATAAACGCAAGAGAAATGTATTTACTACAAATGTTTTCTGATTTAAATTTAATATGCAATTTAGAGAGGAATAAACCGTAGCATGCATAATTTCAGACATTACTACATTCTGAAAATTGTTTAATATCTTGTGCCTTTGAGGCCTTTGAGGTTTCTATTCACAGATCATTGCTTCACCAGTGCCTCCTGTTACATTATATTACCCAATTAATGTTACAACACCACACAAAGCCCTTCACATTTGGCAATGAAGTCTTATTTATTCATAGGTAGGACTTTTCTCCTCATCTTGGGATGTAAGCTCCCTACGGGATGAGGTTAAATCAGCGAGAGACAGAAGCAGACAGGCAGGTTTAACCCATGAATTGCTCTATAAGAGTGGGCCCATAGCAAATAATTTTCTTTTCAATACCATGATACCATATAATACTAGTACTACTTGTACTACTTTAAAGGACCTGGCACAAGTGAAAAAACCCACAGTAAAATACAAACATTAAACATTATTCCTGAAATAACTTCCCCATTAGTGCAGTTCCCATAAATGTAGTAAAGGGAAAACGTTGAAGAAAAAGTAATTTGCACATTCGAATGTTAAGAACAATTTTTTTAATTTTAATATTAAGTTTTATGATTTCAAAATCATTAGAGAGTTTGTTTATTCATTTAAATTAATAATTTAATGAGATTTTTTTTTTTTACACCAGACGCTTTGTGACCATATCAGGCAGTATTTATTTTTCTTTCTCAGCTCCCACAACTCTTCATCCACAGTAACTGGTACTATTGTGCAGACAAACATAATCAAAGCAAAATAAAGTAGATAATAAGAAATAGAAGTAACAACAACGGCAAAAACACCTACAAATCAACAAAGCCTTTTCTTTTTCCTTTTACTGGCTAAATCATTTCATAGCAATATACTGCCATCTATCGGTACTGCAATGAAGTGCTTTGCATTGAGAGCTCCCAATATAATGCAGCCCTCTAGGATACACTAACAGAACCCTCACACATACCAACTACACTGAGAGACAAACAGAACTTACAATTAAGATATACTGCAACATCCATGAGTACACAATAATGTACATGATATATCAAATAATGTAATACAATATACAGAATATATTTGGAAGTACTCTTACATTTCATAAAAGTGTTTTGATCAAATTCATAATAATAATAATAATAATAATAATAATAATAATAATAATAATAATAATAATAATAATAATAATAATAATAATAATAAATTGCATTTATAAGCGCCTTTCACGACTCTTAAGGTCACTTTACAGAAGTAATAAAATTTAAGAATATATACATTAAATTAAGAAGAGCTTATTTTAAGGATAAACTGTATTATAAATATATGTGTGATCCTCAGATTGAGGACCTAAAGCACAGTTAGCCTTGGTTCCTCCCGAGGTTTCTTCCTCCATTTGAGGGAGTTTTACCTCGCCTCTGTCGCCTTCGACTTACTCACTAGGGGCTCGGACCTGGACTCTGTAAAGCTGCTTTGTGACAAGCTGATTGTAAAAAGCGCTATAGAAATTAAATTGTATTGAATTGAATTAGCCCAAGCCCCTCTCCATGGACACAGTTGGCTAGCTGAACATCTCTAGGTATGATGGTGACTCTCTTGCCATGGAAGGCGCACAGGTTCGTGTCCTATCTGCTCTCCTAACCTTGCTAAGAACACTCCATGCTTAACATGTAGCCTCTTGATCGATATTGAATATAAGATAGCATGTCTCCAGATGGTCGGTCCCTATCGTGTGCTGAAACTGGGGCTGCAGGTCTTCAGGTTTCAGGCCATTCAGAAAGTGCCCATTGATCTCTTCATAAAGTGAATGCCCAACTTCTTCTACAAAGTGAGTGGTGAGAAGAACAAACCTTACTCCACCGTTTCACAGCAGACTGGTATCCACAAAAATTGATATTTGGTTTCTATTGCCTTATATACAAAACCTAAGAAATACTAGAAACTAATATTAATGCTCTAGCATATTATATAGGCTATGAGACATGTTCTATATAAATACTAAGCAAGCTTCAGAAAATGATACTGCATACTGACCAATGCACTGCTCTCTCAGAGTTTTCATGGTGACTGACAGGCCGCCAGAATCCTGCAGCTCAGAAGAATCATCATCTGAAAGGGACTGTATAGCAATTCTGGCGTAGTTCACCACTTCAGCTAACTCTTCCTCGTCAGCATCCTCAAAGTCATCTGGGTATTCAGAAGTGTCCACGTCATCATGGAGAACTGTAACACACACCATAGTGTATTACACTGGCTGTCAAATATTTAGGAATCCCTAGCATTAAAAAAAAACAAAATCTTAGTAGTTCTTGTGATCTTCCAAACCTCCTTTTAAATGAATAGGCAATTTTTGTGACTGAGCTTTTAAGCCTGATATATTTATTCGCTTTACTGTAAAATGGTAGGGCTAAACTGCACTAAGCCGAATGGGTCGTTATGTAAATGCAGTGAACCCCCACTTTAAAACGGATCAGCTCTCGCATTTCAGTTCATTGCAGATTTTTTCTGAGAATCAAACGAATGATTGTTCGTTTAAACTGCAGATATCCTCCACATGTTTTGGCTTTTGTGATGTCCAGGCCTCGTCCAATACACCACCGTGTCCTCGTGCTGGCTTGCTAACCACTACAACCAAACATAAACCACAAGCATGAGAACGAGGGGGTGGGTGGCGGACAGGGCCCGGGCGTCACAGGTTTTTTAGTGGCAATATATGATTTTTCATGTATTTTAGTGGTCATTTATAAAGAAAAATTAAGTTTACTAATTTTGTAACATAAATATTAAAGTAAAATGAGCAAAGAAAGTATGTCTTGGGATGGTGTAATGCTGCTGTACTCAGGGACGAGAGCTTTCAAAATAGCCAATCAGAGAACACTATTTATTTCTCCTTGCTGCTGATTGGCTGATGCCCGCAGTGGCAGTCCAGAATTTCTCAAGTGTTCACCTGTTACTTGTTTTGTACATCTTAAAGAACAAGGCATATTTGGGGCCATATTTTACTTTATCAGAATAGGCCTTTTTTACCACATCACAACTAGTGATGCGCGGGTCGGGTATTTTTCCAACACGCGGGTCCCGCTTTTATGAAATTATTTGGCCCACCCCAGCCCGCCCCGCACCACTGTACCTATTTTTACAACCCGTCCCGCCCCGCACCTGCGACCATTAAATAGACATACTAGGCATTGTAATTCAAATGAAAACAGCCTTTATTTCAGTGCTTAGAAACTTCGCCCTGTAAACTGGCAATAACATATGATTATGAATATGAACGATTAATCAGGTCATATTAATAAATAGATAATGATACACATTTTGGCTATAGATTGGATTTTTTATGTAATTTTGTGTTTAATGACCCGCCCCAACCTGCCCTGCAAATAAAGTGACAATTTCTTTACCCGCCCCAACCCGACCCGCAGGTTACGAGACGACCCGGGCATCACTAATCACAGCGAAGCGTTTTTTCACTATATGCGGGTGCTCTTGGACTGTATACCGGTCCGGGTAAAGTGAAGTCTTAATGCAGTTCATACAAAGCTAGTAGACTGCATATTAATTTTTGTGACATGACAAAAACAATGAATTTATAATTGGCCGCATTTCAAACTTAGTTTCCACAAATGAACCACAGGGACTGGAAAGTAGAAACATCACACTCTTTTTTCATAAAAGCAAGAGAAATGTATTTACTACAAACATGCAATTTAGAGAGAAAAAAACAGTAGCCTGCATAATTTCAGACATTACTACATTCAGAAAATTATTAAATATCTTATGCCTTTGAGGCCTTTGGATGTTTTCAGTGTGTGTTTTAACAAAAGTATCATTATAGGGGCAAATATATGATCAAACTCTAAGTACTTTTGTATTTTTTCCAGGATAATAAAGAATGTTTGATTGGCTTTTTGAGTTTTGAGACATATGATGGGTGCGAAATCTCCTGTACCACCTGTGACTTTGTGTTCACTACAAATTGCTATATTATAATTTAAATTATAACTTACTTACATTATGATATTGCAATTATGCAGTGGTACATGGGATTATAATTAGAAACTCAAACTAAAGCTTAACTGTAAATCTAAATTTCCTTTCAATCTCCTTCATTGCTTACCATGCAGATCTTCAGAAACCACACGCTCAGGACTGAAAGACACATCCTTCCTAGAAGCACCTCCAACAGATGACATGCTGTCATTTTCTTCAAAGTCTTCTGAATAATCAGATTCGGTTCTGGCATGGATCATCTCTTCCTCCCCTACAAGAGGTGCCTGGCCATGTACTTCCATACTTGGTGCTTCTTGCATAGTGGGCATATCTATATGAATAACAGTGTCCTTCCAGGCTAAAGTTGCATTTTCAGCCTCTGTAGCAGATGAGACTGCTAGGACACCTTCTTCTCTTGTTGAAGGCCATGGCTTTGTCAATTCTGTCTCCTGATGCTCAATGAACTGCCCCAGATGTTCCTGCACATAAGGCATGGCCAGAATGCTACTAGCACTCGGCCTGTTCTCAGGAACCAATTGCAGCATTTCCTCGATCATCGAATGAAGCTTAGCTGAATACCTCTCAGGTGCTGGGCTATATTCACCCTTTATAATCTTGTAAAACAAATTGAGCAGATTTTTAGCCCAAAAAGCTGGCTTAAGTGCACACAGTTCATACAATAAACAGCCAACGGCCCATACGTCAGACTTTGTGCTGTATGGGATGTCCTGGCACAGTTCAGGGCTGAGGTAGCTGGGCGTTCCTACACATGTCGAGGCCAAATCCAGAGTGTTGTTCATTATCTTTGATATTCCAAAATCCCCCAGCTTAATCATACCTTTCTTGGTTAACAGCACATTGGAGGTTTTAATGTCTCTGTGAAGGATCTTGACAGAGTGAATGTAGGTGACCGCCATGACAACCTGGACAAACCAGTTCATGATTACATGTTCTGAGAAATATTCCTCTGTCTTCCTGTCTTTAATGCGGTCATCCAGTGTCCCACCATCACAGTAATCCATAGCAATGTAGATGTTCTCATTTATTGGATCGTAGAAAGTGTCGCTCCATGTTACTATATGGGGGTGTCGGAGATTCCTCAGAATTTCAGCCTCCTGCAACACTGACTCTTTGGTCTTCATCTTTCGCGCGTGGTCAACTTGTATTCTTTTCACAGCATGGAGTTTCTTCGTGTCTCTGTGTCTCATCAACAAAACAACACCCGCTCCTCCACTACCAAGTGTAAGAATTTCTTCGTATTGTTCCATTTTTAATGGAGCTACCCTTGCAGGTTTCAATTGTATTCACTTTGTTATATTGTAAAATTTATTAAGCTATCTCACTCTGTATTTCCCCGCTGTTCTGTATTGTATCAATCTGGTTATCTACACATTCCTAGTAAAATATATACATGCCTATTGATAAATTTTCGTTCAATTGTCAAATATATACATGTCTACATATTCATAGGTAGATAAGAAATACATCCAATAATTAGATATATGCCTACCTAGTTATACTTTTAAGTCCAATCGTAAAATTTATAAATGCTTAGAGATAAACTGATGTTCAGTAGTAAAACATATACAGACCTAGTGATACATTTACGTCCACTCAGATAATTTCGTGGAAAATCGTTTCCAATTTCCTGACTAAGTTGTCATCTCCCATTAAAGCACAAACACATTTGAAATACGTGTCAAATCGAGTAAAATAAACACCTTCTCAAATCAGCAATCTACACAAACAGGTTACTGATCTGAACTGTCGTCTCTGTTTTGTTGTGGTCGCCGTGAGTCGTTTCCATGGCAACAGTTCCACAGTTGAATACGTGGATTTCTCATTGGTGTAAAGGACAGACCCAAGACCTACTGGCAGTCTAAATGATCAGTCTGACTGTAACACATAAAAGTCTGTAGACATACATTCGTTTACACCTAGGATTAAATTCCTAAAGTGATCTCTGAATATGCGATTATTATATAATTCTGATGCATCCATTTTATTATTAATTTGGAGTTGTTGTATATAACTGATATTTCTGTTTAATACGTATTTTTAAATTATCCTTATTTTAATTATTATTATTAGTAGTAGTAGTAGTAATATTACTATTATTATTGTTGTTTTTTTCTTCTTCTTCTCGTAGTTGTTGTTGAACTTCTTCGATTATTATTATTAGTGTTCTTGCTGTTCTTTTTGTTATTCTTCTTCCACTTACTATTAATATTAGTAAAGGTATTATCCCATGTCCACTTATAGTTGTTGTTGTTCTTATTATATTACTATAATTATCAGTACTGTTGTTATTATAATTATTATTGCTCTTCGAATTCTTAGTATTGTTTTCCCCCTAGAACTTTTGCAGGACCAAAGCAATGATTTTATGGTTATTAAATTTGGATTGCGAACTATTTAACAATAACAACAACAACAACAATGATAGTAACAACATCAACAGCAATAATAATAACAATAACAATAATAATAATAATAATAATAATAATAATAATAATAATAATAATAATAATAATAATAA
>JBBKCR010000031.1:4852572-4899383 GCA_037577295.1 Ladigesia roloffi | reverse complement strand
CTAAACTGTCTGCTAAATAGCATCAGTTTAAATGTGAATGTGGTCTGGATTAGAATTCAAAATACAAGACTGAAATGCGATGTGTGTAAACTGATTAGATTAAAAGGCACAATGAATTTGCAGGTTGGGCAAGGGTCAGATTTCAACACCTGCCTGAACACAGGCTAAGAACATTTGCTTTGTCT
Source organism: Ladigesia roloffi (assembly GCA_037577295.1). Classification (NCBI taxonomy): domain Eukaryota; kingdom Metazoa; phylum Chordata; class Actinopteri; order Characiformes; family Alestidae; genus Ladigesia; species Ladigesia roloffi. Next base: position 4,899,198 of record JBBKCR010000031.1, on the reverse strand, counting down.
GTGGCAGGGTGATCTTGGTTGGATGACTCGAGGATCAATGGTGGGGCCATTCCAGGAAGCTGCGTTTGCACTACCAGTCAGCACTATGGATAAGCCCGTCTACACAGATCCTCCTGTGAAAACAAAGTTTGGCTACCACATCCTCAGGGTTGGAGGTAAAAAGGGACCCTTTTAACTGAGTGCCAAACCACATGGTTATGGTGGGTTTTTTTTTTTTTTTTTTTTTTGAGCCGCAAAGTAATATTTTGTAATAGCATTGACTGTTTTTAAACTATGTACATATAAGTAATAAAAATGAAAATGGCAAACTGCATTTGAAGTGTTGTTCTTCACACATTTAATTTCCTTGGAGTAAACCACAATGGAACAGTGCTATGTCTACCGAGTGGGTAGTACTGAGTCAGCCATGTGGGATATCATGACTTCCTTTCACCAGTCTAGCAAAGATATTTCAGAACATAGAGTGGCTCAGAAATGATTTTTTAGCTATTGTTAAGGAATGGTTGAGGCTACATTATAGTTGAATGATTTTCTCCTATATAGTTGTTTGGCCAAGCACGTCTGACGTTTGCTTCTAGTTGTAACTAAAAGTATGTTGATAAGTCTGGTGTCGGAACTGAAACAAGGCTGAAAATGTGATTGTGAAATGTTCTTTTAACAATCAAAAACATTGATTAGGGTTTGTCCTACATTAAGGTGTACAGTTCACTGCTAATGTACAGTAAATGGGATTGGAAAATGAGACACACCAGTTTTTCTGGGTTTGGAGTAGACACATTCTGATGAAGGGCAATAATCTTAATGGAAGAGAATTCTGGGTGCATTCCGTGTGGAAAAACTTGATTGGCCCACACAGAGCCCTGACCTCGAATGCGTCTAACACCATTGGGATGAACTTAAATGGCGATTGTGAGCCAGGCCTTCTCATCCAATATCAGTGTCTGACTTCATAAATACTCTACAGAGTGAATTGGTCTTGTTGAAAGGCTTATAAGAGGAGTGTAATTTGTTATAGCTGCAAAGGCGGCAACAATGTCCATATTCCACTATGTGTTTGAATGCTATGTCATTAAAGTCCCAGTTGGTGTAGTGGTCGTCATGAATTTCAAATCTGTTGTTTATATAGTGTGTGTTATTTTGTCTGTCGGTTGCATCTGAACTGAAACAAGGACGTGCCTTACCGAGTCGAGAGCGTTTGACGGAGGGGGTGTTGTATAAATGTGATTTTTATGTTTTTAATATTTTAATGTTTCTTTAGTCTTCAAAAGATAAGACAAAGTGCAGTTCATGTTCGTCATTTAAGGCAAGTGTATTACTAATATATTTAAAACATCACAGTGTGAGGCAAACGAGACAGGCCACGCGGGCTCGACTCTCTTTCCTGGCTCTGATTGGTTGAGAAATATGGAGTCAGATGACGCAGAGGGGTCCGGGTGTTCTCCGGTAGGGAGGTTATTATCGGTCACTCTGAGGAGAACCAGGCGGCGGGCAGGTTGGAGTTGGTCTGAGGTGAGAATCTCCTTTACCTGGGCTTTCAGATTAGCTAGGTATCGCTTTCCAGCCTCGTGGAGTAATCCTATTAGCTCTGTAATCTGTAATGAGATTAAAGCAACGGCATTACTATAATATTTTTCAGTCTAAACGGATGTTAAATTGTGGATGTGTCATGGTAGCTAACCTGCTTAACATGGATGTTTATAAAACATCTTATCGGAAACAATGGCAGTCGAGGCAAAAATAAATAAAGTTTATTTCTTTACGTTTTTACGTGATTACTAAAATGTGGTGGAGTCACATTTTGAAGCAGGGATGATAAAAGCCTCATGTGATTATTGTGGTGATGATGCTGGTTGATGATTTGCTGTTGCTAGCGCCATGTCGGAGGATGTCACTTAAGGGCACTTTCAGAGCAACCGGCGTGTTTCTTTATTTGCCGGCTGGGGGAGGTTTCTGTATTATGGAGGGTAAACTCTTTTTTTATCGGGTATTTGTTGTTTTGTGGAGCTTACACGTGTTTATAAGGCTGCAATAGCCGGCCGATGTGTTTTTTTTCTGATTTAGAGAGCTTAAAAATAAAGATTTTGGAAACTAGTACGTTTCCTGGTTCTCACACGGTCCTGAAAGTGTTTCCTCGTAATTTAAGTCGGTTTGGATAAAAATGTATGTCAAGTTAACGCTTTTATTAGGTTTATTAGCCGATCTATGTGTTTCGGTTCTGCAAAAATCTTTTTTAGCATTATGGTTTAGGGAGCTTAAACACGTTTTATCAGGCTGTAGAAGCAGCATGCTGCTCTTTCGTGAGTGATAAGACCTCCTGGCTATCTTTTTGACCCGCATTCGGAACAGAACATGATCTTCCAGTTTGCCAGTTCAGTAAACCATGACTAAAAAAAATGTAAAGGGTGGGTTAGACGTATAAGTGCCTATTATGTTTTTAAAAGATTGTCCTATCAAAGTCAATGTGTAGATATTTCGATAAAAGAACTTTAACCTTTTAAAGTCAATATCTGAGGTGTTCCATTTCTGTTACCACAGTCTTGTAAATCTTCCCGATGGCTAGGCATGGGCCGGTATAATATTCTTACGGTATGGTAACCTTGGATAAAAATATCACGGTTTCACGGAATCACTGTATTGTAATTACTGCTCTACAATGTTGTATTTAAATGTCTGGGTAAAAAACAACTTTTTTCCAACTGAACACAGTATATTTTATTTTAGGGAACATATAGAACATTTTGTAACATTGAACATCAGGCAAAATAATTAAATCAAATAATTGAATCTTCCCTTAATTAAATTAAATTAAATTGTAGTCACTTGTGTGAGCCTAAACCTGCAGCTCAACACTAATCAAAATAAAGAAACAAACAAACAAAAAAAAAAAACAAATCGTTCCTTTGACAAAACAAACAATGCACATATCGTCTGAATGGTATAACTTTTTTTGTTGTTTTGAAACGTGACTTTTTCAAACCGCGGTAAACCTTGAAACCGGTTATCAACCCATGTCTTCTGATTACATGTTTAAAGAAATTCTATTAATCTATTAAAATGAATGGCTAAACGTTTCATTTGCTTACTTTATCACATACTTTTGGCAAGAGACTACTGATTTTTAGGATAAACTAAATAGAAAAACAGTTACGTTTTGGGTACTTCCCCGTGTTAAGAGTACTTTTGATGTAGAACATGAATGAGTCATGCTTGTCCCAGTACTGGCACGTTTTCACGTCGCTGATTCAGTAGTAAACGGATGGAGGTTATCGTATTACATGGGAAGGGCCACAACCCTTGGTATCAGGATAATGGGATCACTTTCTAGGTTTATTAAGTCTCAGCACGGCCAGGCTCTATGTATAGTAAAGCTGAGCGTCCACCTGGACTGGCTGAGGATGTGGCCTGTGTATGGGGTGAGCAGAGGGGCTTGATATCATTGGCTCCCACTGTCATCCTTTCTTACAGACTACTCCGAGACGTCATCACTAAGCAGGGTAAATGATTCATATTACTCCTTCAGATCCCTTTTCGTACCTAAGGATTTAGGTGAACTTCTTATCTGCATTGGGTAGTGCCTCAGTAGAAGCGATTTATGTTCCCACTACATTGAGCTCACTCACAGGATCCATGAAGGTACGTTCCATCCTCTAGTTCATGTATTTGTAGTGTTAAAGATGTAGTATTTTTTTCCCCTCAAACTCCCTAAACAAGTTAGATTTTTAAGAGAAATGACTGATGTGAAGCCTGTATTTCTACTTCTACTTCTATTTGCATGTGACACTTGTCTGTAAGAGCATCTAGGGACACAGGACCCCTATTCTGTGTCAGAGTCACCATGTTTTGTAAACAGGATGGATTTTTTCAAAGCTATTGAACAAGTGACCTAAATGACCTCATGATATCATGATAGCAACTAGAGAAGGGCAAATATCTCCGTTCGACCGTAGAAAATAGTGAACAGTACGGTCAGTACTTGGCAAACTTGGCAAACAGAGAATGGCAACAGAAGCTGAAGCTGAAGTGTGACTTTGAGTATCCACAGGTCAAGGGGAAGCATTGCTGTTCTTTCTCAGAGGTTCCTGGTGTGGGTGAGCATGAGTTTAGGAGGAAGTGCTACAATATAAAAGCACAATGCAGTGTGTTGCCATTGTTATATGCAAAACTATGAAAAGGCTTTTGTGCCAGGATTTGGATTATTGAAATCCAGAGGGATCATTACTAAGAAAGTAATGATATATATATGATATTGAAATAATTTTGTTAAGAATTTTAAACCTCAGTTATTAAATGTAGTCATGTAATTACAATTTGGAGAAGAAGCACTTATTTAAATTTTGGTGTGTCAATACCACAAGGTGCCTTGACCTGTAATTTATTACAGGTCTACAATGTTCAACAGAAATAGAGAAAGGGTGGAAGCAGAAATTAGTTACCAAAGTAAGGCCTATGTCATGATAAACTAGAATACACCCTATAATTTCATAAATGCTGATGCCATAGAACACTTGTTGTAATGAAATGATCCTTGTGACTTGAGAGTGACCGAGTGTGAGTGAGTGGTTGGATGCGGCCCGTTTTTGTCTGGTCCTCTGGAATGCATCTTTCACCAGGCACATGTGTGACTGCTAATAAGCCCTGCTGCTATCACTCATGCAGAGGAATGAATGGCTACACTGTCGCTGAAACAAAATCACAGGAAACTTAAATTCTGCCATTTCTGAGAGAAAACAGCCTTCTTTTTGCAATAGATTTGCCATAAGCAAGTCCTCTGTATGTCTTTATATGCTGGTTATCTCATTGAGCCCCATGTGTTTGGTCCAGTGTTTTTTCTGAGCATTGTTTGTTTCTAGATGACTAGTAAGCGTTTTAGAGAACCTTGTAGAGAACCTGTACATGATCGCTAGTTTATAGTGTTGTGTAAAATGGACAGTAAGATATATATTGGCTGTCAGGCCAACACATAATCCTGTATTATTCATTTCTTTTAACCAGTTGTTTAATTTTTCTTCTCATACTGTAATTAAGTCATTTCCTAAACAAATCTTTGCTGTTTTGCTAGTATTTTTTATTTTTATTTTTCTACCATACGCTAAATCACCAAAGCAACTACAACTAATTGTAAGAATTAGATCATGATGTTATCTCTCTATCATCCTTAGGTTACATCAAAGGAGAGGAGCAGTCTTTTAACCACCACATCATTTGCACCGTTTTACCATACAATAGCAAAGTGCTAAAGAAGATTCTTCACTCAGGCCTGGCCTGAACCTTTCAGTTCTCGGTCCCCATCTCATCATCCCTGCAAACATGATTCTAAACATGGATCTCGGCACCATTCTCCTGCTCCCAGTCCACCTGCTTGTGTGGGTGTACTCCGTAGTGAGCTTTCTGCCTTGGTACTTCTTGACTGGTGCTGCCCAAAAGAAAGCCGTGGCCAAGCGACTCAAGGCCAAGTCCATCAACGGCAAGTCAGAGGGTCCCTATCGCTCCGTGGACCACTTTGACTCTCTGGCTCTGATGGATTTCCCAGGAAAAGATACACTGGACAAGCTTTTTGATCACGCTGTACAGCGCTTTGGCAAAGAACAGTGCTTAGGAACACGAACTGTTCTGAGTGAAGAGAATGAAACCCAGCCAAACGGAAAGGTCTTTAAAAAGGTAACATGTCTTATCTCAGTTAAACCTCTGCATAAATATGCATTAAAGTGCTTAACTGTTTCACTTTGTGCCGTGACAAGACTCTGCTCAATTGGATTTCGATAACAAGAGTTGAATGCAATGTATATGAAGTGTAACTAATAAGAAGGGCTTTATCTTGCAGCTGATTCTGGGTGATTACAAGTGGATCACATATGAGAAACTGGATGTTGAAATCAATCTGTTTGGTAGTGGGCTGGCAGCGCTGGGTCAGCAGCCCAGACATACCATCGCTATTTTCTGTGAGACACGGGCAGAGTGGATGATCACAGCTCAGTCTTGCTTCAGATGGAACTTCCCATGTAGGCAACATATTTTTCTTGTTTCTTTTTCTCTTATTTAGTTTTTTTTTATTTTTTACTTATTTAGTTTTTTTCTAAGGAAAATGTGGTTAATTCTCCCATTAATTATCTTACTGCAGCTCACAAGTACTTACTTAATTGAATAAACATGATTTGTTTTTCTTTTACTGACTTTTATTGACGCTCTGACCTGTTACACCATGTGTTTGTATCATGTTTGTTGTAGTGGTCACATTTTACGCAACACTTGGAGAAGATGCTGTAGCCTTTGGACTGAATGAGTGTGGCGTGACTCACTTGGTTACAAGTGTGGAGCTTCTTGAAACTAAGTTAAAGGTGAGTTTGTCTCATTCTCAACCCAAGAACGTTATAAAGAGGTCTTGAATACTTTCTCTTGTTTTGAAATCTTTAACTAAACGCATACACAGTAAATCGTTTTTATGTCACGTTAAGACTTTTTGAGCCCCACTTTGTTATACATACTCAACCCCACACGTTTGTACAAAAAACTATTTCAAAAATTATTATTTCTATGTGTAGACTGTTCTTCCTCAAATACCCAACCTGAGGCACATCATCTATGTGGACAACAAAGGCATTTTGACTGCAGGATATCCAGAAACCATTCAGATCCACAGCATGCAGTCTGTAAAAGAGCTGGGAGCTAAGCCTGAAAACGGTAAGTACAAGTTGTTGGGTAACAAACACCCTGTTTTGACTTTGGATTTTCAGAATTGATTTTACATCACAGATTCAATGCCCTTGTTCACCCTCAGACCTTTTAATGTGCTTTCAATAACATTTGTGCAATAGCAACTGTACAATCAGGCCCCTTACTGTCACTGGAAAAGAAAACAATATGTGTTTTGTGTTTCAGTGAATAGGGACATAGTGAAACCCATCCCATCAGACTGCGCTGTCATCATGTACACCAGTGGCTCCACAGGCCGTCCTAAAGGGGTCACCATTGTTCATAGCAACCTCATCTCCGGCATGACGGGTCAGTGTGAGAGGATCCCAGGTTTGGGGTGAGTACGGAAAATGTGCCTCAAGTGAAATGGCCTTGTATATTCTGAAATTGAAAAAAATCAGTAAAATAATTTTGTATAACTCTGTTTTTACAGCCCCAAGGACACATACATAGCCTATTTGCCTCTGGCCCATGTGTTGGAGATGACGGCTGAAATATCGTGTGTAACTTATGGCTGCAGGATTGGTTACTCCTCCGCTCAAACACTCTCTGATCAGGTAATAGAGCCTCAGACTAAAGGTCTCATTGACTAGAATATGTTGAATTTGAATTGATTTTAAATCTTTTATATCGAGGATTATTTGTCCTGTTATATTGGTAAGGTTTAATTGTGCCTGAACATGACAGATTGCCTTTATTTCTTTATCTTTTAACTCTAGTCCACTAAAATAAAAAAAGGCAGTAAGGGAGATTGCTCTGTGCTGAAGCCTACTCTGATGGCAGCTGTACCAGTAAGTTTTGCATTGCTCCTAGATTTCATCATGAGCATTACCTTTTAGGTTAATGGCATATTGGACCATTATGGTTTTTTTTTGTTGTTGTTTTTTATCAATCAGGAAATTATGGACCGCATCAATAAAAATGTAATGAGCAAAGTGCAAGAGATGAGTTGTGTGCAGAGGACCCTGTTCAAACTGGCCTACAACTACAAGCTGGAGCAGATCAAGAAAGGCTATGATGCCCCCCTTTGTAACATGTAAGTACACATACATTTGTTTATAGTGGCTGATGTTGTTTTTAGGAGTTAATCCAGGTTCATCATGCTTCTCTGTACACTTAGGTTATTTAAGAAAGTGAGGGCTTTGCTGGGTGGAAACGTACGGATGATGTTGTCCGGAGGGGCTCCTCTGTCCTCTGCCACACAGCGCTTCATGAATATCTGCTTCTGCTGCCCTGTGGGTCAGGGATATGGCCTGACTGAGACCTGTGGAGCAGGCACCATAACAGAGGGTGAGGAGATGATGGACACAAAGAGAACTTGCAATACAAAACCAAGAGTTGCCTAAATATAATAATCCAAAACATTCATTTCAAAAATGCTTTTCTTGAAACAATGATGAAAGAAATGCACTCAATTATTAGCTAAACTATTTGTTGCTGCATATCTCCAAAAGTTGTGGGCCAAAAACCTCCTAACATCTCTTTCCCAAAGTTGTCATTAAACTGGTTTAAGCATGTTGTGATACTCACTTCTCTTCTTTGGATATGCAGTGGCAGACTACAGCACAGGACGGGTGGGAGCTCCTCTTATTTGCTGTGAAGTGAAACTCCGAGACTGGGCAGAAGGTCGGTAGATATGATTTTGATTGGAGGAGAATACTGCAGTGCATTTATTCTCATGTAATGTTTGTCTGGAAACAAACTGGCATACACAATTTAAAGTGTAACCAGTCCTGGCAACAGTTACTTTTTAAGTTAAATAATGTATTTGGGCGATTTTACCTGTACATAAAAATATTGAACAACAAAAATGCCCTGGAGAGGCCATAAACACAATGCAATCTGTTCGAGCAGGTGGCTACACAAAGCTGGACAAGCCTCACCCTCGAGGTGAAATCCTAATTGGAGGTCCCAATGTGACCATGGGCTACTACAGGAATGACAGTAGTAACCGTGAAGAGTTTTTTGTGGATGAGAGAGGAGAGCGATGGTTCTGCACTGGGGACGTAGGAGAGATCCATCCTGATGGCTGTCTCCAGATTGTTGGTATGTGCATGGACTGGCCATTACGATAGATTAAATCTTTGCAAAGCATAATTTAGATGGGGCCGACTCTACAGATAATGTACAATCACTTATTGTTAGCCGTGGTCATATTTTGTAGATTAAGCACTCTTATGAATGTTTTGCCAGCTTCACTCATTGTTGTCTTGTAACATGCAGATCGCAAAAAGGACCTCGTCAAACTGCAGGCTGGGGAATATGTATCCTTGGGCAAAGTTGAGTCAGCACTGAAGAACTGCTCCCTAGTTGATAACATCTGCGCATATGCCAACAGGTGTGTTTGCTTCATATTTCATGAATAAAAGTGAAATTCCACTGAGAGAAACTAAGCTTGCTTGGTAAATACCAGTAGAGCCATAGTTTGTGAACTGCTCTCTTATCTTTTCCCAACAGTGATCAAAACTACGTGATCAGCTTTGTGGTGCCTAACCAAAAAAAGCTGACGGCCCTGGCCGATCAGAAGGGAATCAAAGGCACATGGGAAGAAATGTGCAACCACCCTATTATGGAGATGGAAGTTTTGAGGGCGATTAAAGAAGTTGCCAATTCCAGTAAAATATATATTTTATATAATAGTACTGTAATAAATGTTGTATAGTAGATCCTATAACTGTTTTTGGTTGATTCAAGGAAGACTACATAGTGCAATATGCTGTTTATTGAAAGATTTGCATTGATTGCCAACTTGGGCTTGTGCTATTACTGATTTTCCTTTTTTTGTGTGTATTTGCAGTTAAACTGCAGCGTTTTGAGATCCCAGTCAAGGTTCACTTGAGTCCAGAGCCATGGACCCCTGAAACCGGCCTGGTCACGGATGCTTTTAAGCTGAAAAGGAAGGAGCTGAAAAACCACTATCTCCATGATATTGAGCGAATGTACGGCCGCAAATAGAACCCGTATCGTAGCCAAAGGCATCACCACCATCACTTCTGCCGTAAAGATACCGCTGCATATGTATATATGTTTTGCTATGACCTGAACACACACCATCGCTTAGTGTGGTGCACACACAAGCACATGTATTGAAAATCTACTGTGCCGTTTTGTTTATAAAATGTTGGTTAGAACACTGTGGATACTGTAAACAGCTTTCTATAGGTCTATCCAGTCAGCGCTTTACACTCTTTGCTGTGAAATAGTTTACTGTTGAATTTTAGCTGCTCGGCATGAGACACTTGGCTAAGGGACAGGATTCACTTGTGAACATGACATGTCCTCCTATATTTACCTGCTAGAAGAAGGAAGCTCCTGCCTTGCGGAAGGATTTCAACCATATAACAGCGTTAAACTGCCATCACATTCATGTGTATTTTTGTAAACCACGTGAACTGTTGTTCCTCATCTTTGTAATGTTTTCATTATAAATGAATCTTTTTGATGGCTTGGTTTGGTTTGAAGGCCAAAGCCGATTGGTAGATGAGGCGCTCGCTATACTGGCAAGCTGTGCTTCCTTGAAGAAGCAGGGGCTGTATAGTGATTACTTTGTGCCTTCTGAGTGGTCTCTTTTTCAATGTTGATACCCTACTGTTAAGTGGAGAACTACGCACATTTGGTGATATACAGAGCATTTGTATAGAACGTTCTGTAAAGCTAATGGCTTTACAATGGCTTAATGACCCACCAGTCATCCCTCTTTACAAATGAATTCATGAATTTCATTTTTCATGCATTGAGTTATAAATGAATTGTTTTCCAATGTTAAGTTAATATTTATTAGATAAAATTGTGTTAATGGAAGGACTCAGGACTGAAGGCCGATAGGCTGGCTTGTATGTTTTGTGCCAATGTATTTAAAGTATACACGGGCAATCGGCTACAGTGAAGGGAAAAACATTTCTGGAAGCGTTCGCCTACAAGAGAAAACACTGTTGAAAGTGGATAGCATTTCATCAGCTGCCACTAAAATTTATACCACTGATGCAGATGTTAGGATTTACAGTTGTCACCATGTTTAGTGCTTCCATGCTGCCAAAATGAACGTATCAGCTGTACTACTGTATTGATTCAGACACCAGGACATTGTCCCCACAGTTACTACCATTTTTCTGACAAAACTGATCAATTTTTTTCTGTTAAAATACTGCCATTACTTTGCCATTTTAGATTGTTCTGCTTAAAACCTTTTGCACTATAATTTATTTACTTTGTAGAATTTTTTTTTTTTTTTTAACTTTACTGCCACAGAAATGTGGGACCATTTCATTTGAAGAGAGTAATATAATCTCTTTACCAAATATTTCATTACTGAGGCAAGAGTATTTTCATCTTTTGTGTGTTTTTTTTTTTCAGTTTTGTGTTTGTTTTTTTAATAAATTTGTCAGGGATGTAGCCATTATTTAATTCCTAGCCATTGAACCAACAAAGAGTTTGGAATTTGATTTGGATTTGTGTTTTCCCTTATGAAGAATAAATATGAGCTAAAAAGATCATGTTTTTGGTTCATTCTCAGGGTCCCAAAAACAATGGACTCTTGTGAAATGTGAACATTTGAGAAACTGTGCATTTGCTTGTAGAATGTTTGACACTTTTATTTATTTAGTTTGGTGGATCACAAACTGTGTAATATACAATGTGATAATTAAAATGTTTTCTACTCAGTGAAATATCCCATGGATGACTTTATAGAACATTTATTTACAACATGCTTAAAAGCTCAAAACATTTTTTAGCCATCTTTGAACATTCTGAGGTGAAAACACTCAGTTGCCTTCCTCACAGACAACTTTGAAAGAGCTCCTGAGGATTTAATCCAAATTGAACATGTAAAAAAAAAAAAAAAAAAAAGAGGGAGAGAGAAAAGTTGGCCCAACTGATAATTCAGTTTGCCCAGTCTTGGAAACGAAAACAGTCACTTGCAATCTTCCAAACTGGCTGGTCGCTGTGTGGGGATGGTTGTGCAGTTAGTAAAAAATTCTGGTTGAAATATCTCTGCTTGTTTCCATCAAACTTGACCGAGCCAGCAGTAACCACAAGCAAAGTTGTCTGGCCTTGAGTTGCTTGTTCTGTTCAAAGAAAAGAAAACATTAGTCCCCCTGAACAAGGTAACTGTTCCCTATTATAAACATGGTTTGATGGTTTATCCTTCAAGAAGAGCTTTTTTTTTTGTTCAAGAAGTTGATCAAAAACAAGCTGAATTGGAAATAGACCAAGGTGTCAGACACACTGAAGGACAAAATACACTAGCCTGTCAGGTCATCAGTAACACACTGTGTTTGTCACATACCATGTACAGGCTGGCAGTCAAGTGTGTGCACTTGAAATTCACTTGAAGGAAGAGACTCGAAAAACTCCCCCAGAGCATCCTGGCCAGAAACTGCGTTGCCATTCCACACCAACGTTGCTTTATCTAGATAAAGCCTTGTCAAATTCTAAAACATAAATTTCTCTCATTAGTTTACACAGTAACTGCATTATAATACATGACAGCCATAATACTGCTTTGGATAATTTATTCACTGAGGTGTAAACACTGAGTGGTTTTGTATGTGTGTGAGACTGAGTGACTGACACAGACGGACAGAGACAAATCTGTATCCCCATTAGATTCTTTATAATAGGGTTGGAGGAAGAAGGGATCAGAACCCATCCATTATCTAAATAACTTATCCTTAACCAGTGCCGCAGGACAAACAAGCATTGCAGGTCGTCAGTCCACCACAGGACCGACCTACAGACAAACATACTAATGTCGATAATGCAAATACAATCATTTTATTTGCTTCCCAAAACGACCAGTGCAGCCATGTTTTTAATATGTAATGGGGGTTTGGTAAAAGAGTACTAAATTACTGATGTACTTTTGTCATGCACTGCTTTGCATGTACTTCTACACAATGGGACGTACTGCTTCTCTTTTAAAAAATGACAACTAGAAATCATTGTGCCTGGGTTTTTTTTGGGGGGTGGGTTTAAGCACGAATGTCCCATAGTCAGAGTAAGAGTGCCGATCTATAAATAATTTGACTATAAATAATTTAACTTAGTCACAGGTGAGCACAGCACACAACTCCAACAATGAAATTTTCTCTGCATTTAACCCATTCATTCACTCAGTGAAGCAGTGCCATCAACAGGGGACACACAGAGAGCAGTGCGTAGGGAGTACCTTGCTCAAAAATAACATAGTGGTGCCACTAGAAGTCCTTGGATTCAAACCCACGACTTTCTGATCAGAGGGACAACTCCCTAACCACTAGCCTACCAGCTGCCAAGCTGGATGGGTTGTGACTCCTAAAATGTTCAGCTATTGTAAGAGGCTTCATGAATACAGAATTAGGTAAAAAAAAAAAAAAAAGTCATGATTATTACATCTAATAACGTCAGGAGATAGATTTTAGGTATTTAAATGTAAACTTATTGCCTGACTTTAATACTGTAAATAGTTCTGATTCTTTAGAATGGTACATTTCACAGATCAGTCCCCTCTGAAAGCTAGATAAAAAAACATCCTATAGAGCGAATGGTGTAAATAAATGTGGATTAAATTTGAATTTCCATACGCACTCGTCTTTTTTTGTCCATGCAGTCGTAGTAAATGGTCACAAATTCCTCGGAATACCTGCACGACTGATCAACATGAGTTCTGAAATCCTGTTGAAGACATAAAACATAACAGTGATACACAATGAACAGCAACCATTCAGCCAGCCAGTTTGATCAAAAATGTTAACAAGTGGATGGGTGACTTACAACTGTTGTAGCCATGCTCATAAATCTCGCCGTTTAAGAATTTCTCCAGATATACCTCCGTTTCTGGTAATTATACCTGGTAAAGAAATACTTTGTGACCAAACTTGTGAAAAATATCCACAGAAGAACAAAAGTCGATACAGATAATGCTAGAGGCTACTTTTTATTAACCAGTGAATTTTAATTCAGGTGGCCAACTCTTATAAAAATAATTTCGTTGAACGACGACAACCTAGAAAACGGGGGGAAATCACTACAATTTTCCTATAATACGACTGTTTATGTTTCTTACGAATATACCAGATGAACCACCTTTCTTTCAAGGCAACTCCAAACACGTGTTCTGGAAACATTGTCCGTGTGTTCATTGACCGCTCACTCTTGGTTCCATGTCTGAAAGGTGATCCCTGGCAGCTGGGAAATTGAAATGCTAAAGAATATATGTGGGTAGGGGTCTTGTTTTTGGGGATTTTTTTTATCAAGGTTTATCCAGTAGGGCATATGTACTGAATAGTACCGGTCGCTGGATTCAATGTAAATATCCAAGGGCTTTTATCGAACTAGTAATTTGAAATCAGACCGGATACTCCGAGCTGAGCGTCCGTTACTCGGTCTGAGCAGTGTTGTGTGTAAAATTGGGATGGATGCGTCAGTGTCTAACGTGGAAATCTGTAATTTAGCCTATAGCGGTAAATTTGAGCAGCTTAAGCAATGTATCCTAACAGACAGAAGTTTGGCGACCAAAACAGACCAGGTGTGTTTTATATTAATTCAGTATTAAGAGAGTAACACTGCGTTTAACGAACCAGTTGTCTGATGTCTTTGCAGATAAGGCATTGGATTATTTTCATTTTAACCTACACTATATGAAAAAGGTATTAGGACACAACAGTTTTTTCAGGTTTTGGGCTAGGTCTCTTACTTCCAGTGAAGGACAGACATAACGCTTCAGCATACCATGCTTCCAACTTTGTGGACAAAGTTTGGGGAAGAACCTTTTACTCTTCGCATGACCGTGCTTCGGTTTGGAAGAACTTGATAAGTAGTAACCTCAACCCCATCCCATATATTTGGGTTGAACTGGAACGGAAGAGGCCTTCTCCCCCAACATCAGTGTCAGACGACAGAATGAATGGAAATATGTTCAAAAACATTGTGGAAAGTCTCCAAGAAGAGTGGAAGCTGTTATAGCTGCAAATGAGTGAACAACTGCATATTAAAGCCTGTGTATTTGAACGAAGTGTTATTGAATCCCTGCTGGTTTAATAGTCAGGTGACCCTATACATTTGTCCATATATTGTATCTCACCATTCATCTGATTTGTGTATATCCCACATGTAGGATCACAGGACTGCCCTGCACTGGGCATGTTCAGCCGGACATGCAGATATTGTACGGTTTCTTTTGGATGTTGGAGCTGAAGTGGATCTGAAGGATGATGTGAGTCAGCTTTTTCATTCCTATTCCTGGTCAGTCCCAGTATTTTACCTACCACAGTTTTTTATAGGCATTTCTTTCTTTTAATTATCATATTTTAATGTCATTTTAATGTTGTTACTTCTTTGAATTCCTTATTATTCTGAGGTAGCTGTTTTCAATTTTTTATATTTTTCTTATATTTTAAAGATTTTTTTTTTACACTTTTTTAATGTTTTGCTTGCTCTTATTTAAGATGCAGTTGATGCAGCTCATCATAGTTGTGTTGCCTCATTCCCGTACCATTATGTATCATGTGTGTGATTTCAGGCCTCTTGGACTCCTCTACATATTGCAGCTTCTGCTGGAAGAGAAGAAATTGTGAGATCACTCATAACCAAAGGAGCACAGCTCAATTCTGTCAACCAGAATGGTTGCACCCCTTTACATTATGCAGCGTCAAAGGACCGATATGAGGTGGTTTTCATGTCTAAATATACTTATCTTTCATTTTTTCACTCATTTCTTTTAAAAATGGGTAAATGTAGTAAATGTGTTTTGATATTTTTCTTTGTAACAGATAGCCCTGCTTTTGTTGGAAAATGGTGCAGACCCTAATGCCACAGATAAACTCGAATCCACACCCCTACACAGAGCGTCAGCGAAGGGCAACTATCGTCTCATACAGCTTCTATTGAAACAGAGTGCTTCTACTAACATCCAAGACTCTGAGGGCAACACACCCCTGTGAGTTCTGTCACATTTTACACTAAAGCTGGGTTGTTCTATCTCTGTTTGACACAGTCACTCTAGTACCACTTTATTTTCTCTGTCAGGGCATTTCTGTAATAACCTTGTGTCTGTTTTTGCCAGCCATCTTGCATGTGATGAAGAGCGGGTAGAGGCTGCAAAGCTCTTAGTTGAACATGGGGCCAGCATCTACATTGAGAATAAGGAGGAGAAGACGCCTTTACAGATTGCCAAAGGTGGGCTTGGAACTTTGCTTAAGAGAATTGTGGAGGGATGAATGATTTACTGAACATCTCCCACCTGGGTCATGGGCTTACAGCTTCCTGCTGAATTGTGCTACACAGATTTGATGTGTAAATAGTTGAACAAGTGGATGGTGGACAGCAAAAGCATTGGGAATGGAAATAAGAAGAGAACTGAAGCATTGAGTAGAGGACTTGTCAACATAAAGTTTACAAAATACATGACTCGGCACTTATTCTTTCTGTGTTTTGTGTTGTAAAGTTTGTTACTTCTGATTTCATAATAACTGGATAATCTAAACATTCACTTTGGTTTGGCAGTGGTATATTAGGCAATCGCTTAATTTGAAACACTTTCAAAGGAGAAAAAAAATAGTTTTTATGCTAGATACTCTTCAGGTAAACAATAATTAACAAATACTCTTAGCTTGTGCCACAGGTGTGATTCATTTCTGAATACCTTTTTATACCTGCTTTTGTTTTGCTGGGAGACAATTTGAGTTTCACCTTAAAAACATTAAATGATTCACAGGAACTGATTTTTGAGTTGAAGATCTGTTCATTAAAAACTGCAAGGCTGGTTTCTCTCTGAATGTAAAGTTTGTCCCTTTTTTTTGGCACTTGTTTTTTTCAAAACTACGTCATTAAGGAAGTTCTCCTGTAGAACACTGGAGCTTAATATGCTGTGAAGTGAAGTGTTTCCACCTACGAATTTCAGTACATATGACTTCAGAGTGAAACTCCAAAATAACAGAAGCCTTTGACTAAAGCACTTGGCTGAAATAAAGGTGATTTATAATAATGAAAATTTAGCCAATTAAGTACAGGTCTAAAATGGCCAAATCGGCTGCAAAAATAATCTTTCTTCCTAGTTGTCCATACTAATTACTAGGGCTGGGTTAAAAACATCGATTTACCGATCAATATCGATTCTCGTTCAAAAAATAAGATACTTTTTCCTTTCGCCACTACTACTCGGTACCACGCAAAGAAAGCTATAAAATACTCACACCACTCATTTGCAGCAGCCAGGCGGGTAGTGGCTCAGTGGTTAGAGCACTCGCCCTGTGATCAGAGTGTAGGTTCGATCCCCAAGACAACCAGCAACCTCTGAGGCACTGAACGTGGTACCGTCCTCACAAGCGGCTTTCCGGGCACCGAGTGGCGGTCCGTTGTTTCACTCGGTGAACAGGTTTAATGCAGAGGAGGAATTTTGTGCTGTTCACACTGTGTACAGTGGTGTGTTCACGTAGATCATGTTAACCAGTTTGTTTTTTATTTTTATTCAAACAATTTTATGGTTACAGTTGTTCAGCCGTTTTTGTGGTCATTTCATTGTCAAATAGACATTTTCGAAACAGGGCTATAAATATGACCAGCTGTACTGCTTAAATTAGCACAGGGAAGGTAATGCAATGTATTGTAAGATACCTTTATAGAAAATTACTGGTATTTACTTTTTTTTTTAAGTTAAATTTTATATCTGGTCATCTGTATCAGAAGTTCATTTATTTATTCTGGTAAAAGACATGTATGTGCCGTGTCAGCTTCTGAGTATTGTCCTTTGCAATGAGTTAGAAACCACCTTACAAATGGCCATAGGACTAGGGGAAAATTATGAGACAATTCTGACGGAAAATCCACAGGATGGGTAGGGAAGTGGTGAAAGAAATGTATGTCTCGCCAGCTTTGTGGTTTGTAAGTAAAAGGACACTTCCTATATTGAGCCCTCCAGTCAGAGCACAGTTCTTCAAAAAACTTTCTCAGTTACCCATGAAAGTGTGTCACGAAATTGACAGAATAGGTTTAGGTTTCAGGTACCCAGGCTTTTGCGCAACCAGCGTCAAGGACTCTCCCTTTTATGGGATTTGTGATACATGCTGCGACTAGATATCATTCCTTATAATCCTACAGCACATTTGTTGCCTTTGGCATGCACAGAATTTGTTATGCATATCGGATGCATATTATGCATATTTGTTATGCATATCTTAAAAATGCTAATTTCACAATGCATTTTGGTAACATCACATTTTACATGATACCTACAATGAACTTCAGCAAAGTAAACCTCCACTGGATCAAGGCCAATACATTATGGTTACACACTAATTTTACAATATTACATTCTATTTAAAGAAGGCATAAATCAATAGGAACACTGTAAACCATACGAAAAGGTTATTTTTTTTGTAATATTAAGTTTATAAATATACACATGTATGTGTAAATAATATACATAGTTATGTATAAATAGCTCAGTTTGAAGCTGTAATGTTCAGAGGTTTAGGACATACACCATACACTCTATGGACTAAAGTATTGGGACACATCACTTAATGAATTCAGGTGCCACAGGTGTCTGTAAATTCCAAAGGATTTTGTTTAGGAGCTCGCCAAGAAACTGAGTCAAATTTCATCTGTGGTTTATTTTTGCAGCAAAGGAACAAGTCACACAGTAGACCAAAGTATTGCAGTGGATTTGTTCAAATTCAGCTAGTTTGTCTTCACCTTATATATGCCATGCGTTACAGTCACACATGAACACACCACAGCAATGGTTTTCAACCAATGGTTCTCAGTCTATACAGCATGTTGTTAAGGTCCACATTGCCACATTAGATGATATGAAATAAACCATTGTGGACCAATGGCCTGTCTCGATGTTGGATTCGCAGCCCATGAATGGTCTATGGTCCAGTGGTTGAAAAACCCAGCAGCACAGCATGGTGTGAAAATTTTGAAATTCTTTCTCTGCATTTAACCCATTCACCAAGATAAGCAGTGGGCTTCCACCAATGAGGGGCGCAGAGGAGCAGTATGGGGGGACAGTTCCTGGCTCAAGGGTATCTCAGTGGTCACCTTCTGATTGCAGGGGCAACTCCGTAACCACTAAGCTTTATTATAAAAATGATGTATAACGTACTGTAATTGTGTATTTAAACTTTTATTTTGTAAGGTGTCTGCCTGGATGTTAGGGATGCAACAATGCGCTTCTTGATTCACTAACTAATTGTGCCATAACTCAAAACAGTCTTTATCATGCTTTATTTAGTTTTCATTCTAAATACCATGAGAATTAGATTGAACTAAATGGTTGACTGTATCGTTAAACCCTTGCTTGAAATTTAAATACAATTTTCACTTTTCATACTGGAAATTAAGTTCAGCTACCCAGTTTCTTGCACCACCAGTGTAAAGAACACTGTGTGTCACTTTCTCACCCACTACCTTGAGAAGTTTCTCCTGTAATGAGGTTTTACCACCATGAATACCATTGATCCTCTCTTCTGGGCACTTTTTATAAACCTCTCCTATTACAGCGACTCTTGGTATGTGCTGACAGCATTATGCACATCATATGTTTGGAATCTTTGATATCTTAAATATTCTAACTTCCCCATGTTTTTGGGTTACACATCATATTTTGCAAGTAAATTCACAATGAACTCCAGGTCAGTTTTACCTTCAGTGGAACAATGCAAATACATTTGGCTTACAGACTAATTTTACAACAGTACATAAAAAAGCATAAATGAATCAAAGCTACATAAAACAAAATAAAAGGATTATATGTATTTCATGTTTATACTTTAAAAACAATTCCACAAAATATATTTGATGAAACTGTAGTGTTTAAACAAAATCCCCACTTCCTGATCCATTAACCATTCGGGCCAAAGCTGAAAACATTCACCATTCTTCATTCAGATTTCATTATAAATATAATGATAATCAGATCAAACCAGCTGGTGAGTTGACTGTACCATTAAACCCTTGCTTGAGATTTTCATTCTGGAAATTATGCTCACGTATCCAGTTTCTTGCGTCACACACTCACCCACTCCATTGAGAAATTTCTCCTGCTTATACAAGAGATGCACATTCCATTCTGGTGTGTGATTTGCTCAGTAACCGCCATGACTGAGCATCAACAACCAGCACAATGACGAGCAGGCATGGCCCGGATGCCACATAAAAAAAAGGGGAGGTTTCATTCAAAGAGCACTCGCATATAGTGAAAAACTATACATTTTTTGGCACTTTGAGAGAACACATAAAAGTGGGATGGTGAAATACCCCGATTTCAGTGTTATCATGTTTATTATTTTGTTCGTAAAGCCCTGTATTTATATTAATTTAAATAAAATTAATTTATTACTGTATTTACTGTATTAAGCTTTAATAGATCTCACTAAACTTGCCAAATTCATTTCACAGTGCAGGGGAATTGCATGCACCACTGTGGTGGAAAAATGGGAAAAATATTGAAAGATTAAACAAGGCATTCTATTCTTGTGTCTTGCATATATTCTTACTGAATGTTCAAGAAAAAGAACAGAATTTCATGTTTGAATATTTAAAAAGTGTAGGTTAACATTAATTTGGAGTCCCATGACATTTTAAGAGTGTTTTTTTAATATAATCAGTGATATCTTCATAGTGATATTCCAAGATGTTGCATTCTATATTTAATGAATAAGTATGAATAATTATTATAAATAAATGTTAAATTATATAATATACTGTAATTGTGTATTCATATTCATATTTTTTTTGTTGTCTGTCTTGAGATTAGAGGTGTAAAAATGCATTAAAATATTGTGATACCGCAGCGCAAAAATATGACAGTGTGTCATGTGGAATGAGCATTCCGTAAATTAAATTTGATGAAACTGTAGTTTAAACCAAATCCCCAATTCCTGATCTATTAACAAATTGTCCCAAAGCTGAAAACAGTCACCATTCTTCATTCAGAATTTGTTCTAAATATCATGATAATCAGATCGAACCAGATGGTGAGTTGACTGTATCATTATACCCTTGCTTGAAATTTAATTTTCATTTTTCACTTTTCATTCTGGAAAATAAGTTCAGGTACCCAGGTTCTTGTGCAACCAGTGTGTCACATACTCACCCACTCCACTGAGAAATTTCTCCTGTACAAACAGAAATACAATAGGACCTCTCTTCTGGTGAATTACACTCCTGTAATGTTACAGCATGTTTCTGTGCGTGGGTTGCTCAAAATGCAAACCTTTCCTATTAATGTGATTCTTGGCATTCTTGGCCTCACAGTTCTGGGATTCGAACCCACGACCTTCTGGTTGAAGGGGCAACTGCTTGGCCACTAGCTTCACTGGAAGCGGTAACCCCCGCTTATAAAAGGTTGAGCAGTTGTGGCTTCAGTCTCTTGCAGATGCTTTCTGAGAATTTAACTAATACTTGTTCACAGAAACCCCCCACACTATTGCAAAAGCCCCAGAAACCCTCCGCATTTATTTGGTTTTGTGACATGTGAGCCTCACCCACCATGGTCACTTGTCCTAGTGCTGGTTGTTTTGGTTTAGGTGCGGCACTCATTAGGTTCCAGTGTCTGATTGGCTTGGTAACCTCCATGACTTTACTTATTCCAAAGAAAAAGGGGTAACATCAATATTTTAAATTCTAGCACTGCGAGAGACAGCAGTTCAGTGTAAACTGTACAGTACAGAGACTTATTTCATGTTTATATTTCAGGCTTTTTTGCACATTATTTTAACCGAATCAGATCTTGTTTTGTGGTTTTTACTATATTCTGGAATCTAAAACCCATGATGAGCAAGGGTTTACTGTATATATATATTTATAATGCATTTGTCCTGAACTTATGTTATTTACCAGAACGCCGGGAAATGTCACTAAGTGATTTTTTTAGAGCTGGATGTATTAACTTCCACATTGTATAAGGCTAATCTGGATTAGGAATTTTTCAGATGATTTAGGGTCAGAGGTTTCAACCGCATCAGAGTATGAAATTGCAAATCAGTTAGAGTAAAGATAGTTTGGAGCTGTAATATTCAGTGATTTAGTTGTTTTTGTTGTAATTAAAGTGGAATTATTATGATTAACCACAGAGTTACAGTTTCGGCGTATGGGCATCTCTGGAATCTTTCTTCCCACATCGGTAAAAAACGGCTTGGTTATCAGTTCATGCGTCATGGAACAAAAGTTGTGCAGTCGAAACTGTTCCTAAAGAGGATATGAATTTTTATGCACCACAATGCTGCTAAAGCAACTTTTTACTCTTCAGTTAAATTTTGGAACTATATGTTTTGAAAATTCTTATTGAAACAGGCTTATCCTTCACTCCTGTTAAAGTGCTAAAAAGCATAAATGTTTATCATTACAAATTAAATATCATCTAGCAGGTGTATTGGGATGGTGAAGTCAAAGTTTGTTTGTTTGTTTTTTTTTATGAATGTGATCGTCCTAAAAATGATGGTTTGAACATTGTCCTCCAGTTGTTGCATTGATCAGAGTGGTTCATTCATAATATTATGCTACTTTCTCAGTCATTTTAGAATCTCCATTCATTCATGTCTCTGAGCACTTTAAATTTTCTTATGATCTGAAACCTTTTCATTTAAGAGAGATGAAATAGAATGCTAGGTAATGGTGAAACATTTGTACATTAATGAATCATACACTAAATAAAAATACTGGGACACCTGACCACTTCACCAACAGAGACTTGGATTCAAAATTGTATTTAAATACATACTTTAACAACTTCCACTCCTCTTTGAAGGCTTTCCACAAGAAAGCAGAACAAGGACGTGCGTGGCGGCCCGGACACCACATGAGCAAAAAACATTCCATGAGCGCTCGCATACAGTAAAACGCTATACATTTTTAACTGTGCATTTTACCCTATTTGACTGTGTTAAATGTTAAATATGAAAATATATATATCAAACAGTAAACGTGAGTTTGAGATATATTTTTCATATTTAACATTTAGATTCCACTCTTCTTTGACAGCTTTCCGCAAAAAATGTCTGTGGGAAAATGTCTGTGTGCCCATTCAATTTGTAGTGCATTTCTAAGTTCAGGCGCTGATGTGGCCTGACAATCTCCATTCCAGTTTAAAGTGGTGGATGGGGTAAGGGCTCTGTGTGGACCAGTCAAATTCTTCCACACCGAACTCATTAAACAATTTCTTTAAGGCCTTGTTTTGTGCAATAGGCACGGTCATGCTGGAATAGATTCTTCCCCAAACGCTGCGTTCACAAAGTTGCTCTCTCTAAAAGGTTTTGGTGTGCTGAACCATTAAGATAACTACCCTTCACTGGAAGTAAGGGACCAAAATAACCCCTGATTTAGAGGAGTGTCCCAATACTTTTGTCCACAAGGTGTACCGATCTTTCCTTGCAAAAGAACCAGAAGTCGTCACGTGGCTGGAATACGTCAGTTGTGCGTCAGTTCCGAGGTATGTCCTTTTAATGTTCACTCGGAGCTCTGTATAAGATCAGAGCTCGGAAAGGGTGGAAAGGGTTCGCTTTCAGAACGACGGCGTTCTTCAAACAATTATTATAATTATCCTAATCCATCATAAGGTAAGTTATTAAGAAAAGTATTTGCTGAATGTCTTTAAACTGCAGTTGCTTTTAGCTATGGTAGCCCTGATCCGCCGAGTTCAGTCTGTTTTCTGTATCCTAGTCACACATCCAGTTTGTTGTTATTTTACTACACCTTTTTAGCAATAGAGACAATAATCTTTACCAAACTGGTGCATAATATCCTGTAGGCATTGCTATTTTGCAGGTGTGGTGTGTAAAGGGTGTTCTCACTTGTAGTCAACGTAAGAGCTAAGGTGACATTAATAACAGGAGAGAGGCGTGGAGGGTTTACTGATTCAGGACAACAGACTATGATATGGTGACTTAGTGTTGAATGACCCAAATTTGTTTTTAAAACACATTATCATACACCAAATGTAATTCAATGAGCTTATAAGTAAAATAGGACATAGAAAACCATACAAGAATATTGAAAGTGCAGTAGAAGTTCAGAAGTCGTTAGCAGTTTTTTTAAAAAGGTGGCTAAAGTCTGGACTATATTTGTAGAGAGCTCTACATTTTTCACTTAATTCATTAGCAGATCTCAAAACTCCATATCCGTGTATAATTTATTATAGTCCTACACGTCGGTAGAGTACCCAGTTAATTCAATTTCTGATTTCAGAACTGCATATAGGTACATTTCCCACTATGGATAAATGTTTACAGCTCTAAATGTGAGTAGAGCTCAATGTGATTTCCCAAGTATTTCATTTTCTGGATATCAAATATGTAGGTAAGTTTCCAACCATGTATAAATTTGTTACATACTGGGTAAAAAAATATTGTTTATAATTTTTGCCATTCTGCGAAGTAGCTCTGTAGAGCTCGTCCTGTTAAAAATAATTACACGCTAGTTGAAAGTACGCTACTTTCCCCTGACCACATACAGCTGCCCTCTATTATCGTCCAGGAATCTTCCTGCACACCCTTTGTAAATTGTGTTGCAAGCCGTTTAACAGGCGGGAGGCGGTGTAAACTTTCAGCACCTACTCTGTTCGACAGGTTTAAAACACTGACCACGTCACTGATTTGACCGGGGCTGATCTGAAGAGGGGCTGGATGTTGATCAGAAATGGGTGTTTTTCACTTTCGCTTGTCAGGAGTTGATCGTGGGCACAGGGAATTATGTGAGTGGGTGTAAGGGCCTGGTTAGCTGCTTCAGATCTTCCGTCACATGTCGGATGCGCGGTGTTCATGTGACTGTGCTTCTCCTGCTCTTAAAGACATATTGTCCCAAAACACAGCGAGAATGTCCAAATTCTGTTGGGCTAGCGCTGGAGGCATTTTCATTCGTGATCACAGGCAGGGCTTGAAGCTGGTCATCAGTAGAACCGTTGATAAAAGTGAAAGTGGATTCATTGCTTCCCACTCATATCAGTCACAATTTTTGTCCATGTCCAATGTGATTTCCCCCTTGTGGAGTGTTTCAATTTCTCACTTTCTGTACTTGCACGTGTCGGTATAGTCCTAAAACATTTTGTTGAAGTCAAATAGACAAATACGACTTTATAAAGCAGAAAACTTTATTCTTTACGCTTCCATTTTTATCACTTCCAATATATTCACTTCCATTTTTCTTCATAGTGATTCTGGATTTTTGTTTTCCTCTTTCAGCAGACACTCACTGTGACAATGGCTGACTCTAGCATGGCTAGCACAATTGAAACTGATGATGGGGCGCAGGACTGGTCGGCAATGCCGATGAGGCTGAGCTCTTTCCAGAGGTTTCCCAAAGTTCAAAAGGTTTCCGCAGAGAGGCTGGCCCGGGCGGGGTTCTACTTCACAGGAGAGTCAGACAGAGTGCGCTGCTTCAGCTGCCAGAGCATCGTGGAGAACTGGCGACAGGGGGATACTCCAGTAGAGAGACACCGAGAGGTGTCGCCTGACTGCACGTTCCTCAACTGTGCACACAGGAGGAACCTTGCAAACGGTCACTCTTCGCAGATCACTGACTCCATCTATGATGAAGAGGCCGAAGCCATGGCGTCCAGTCTCCGCACGGGTGGGGTTGAGGATGACACAACCTACCCTCTGGTTCCGCATATGAAGAGCGAAGAAGCAAGGTTAAGGACGTTCAGCGACTGGCCTTCCTCGTCCCCAGTCCAGCCCAGTGATCTAGCGCAGGCTGGTCTGTTTCATGTGTCTGATGAGCGGGTGCCCGACCGGGTGCAGTGCTTCTGCTGTGGGGGCATGATGGCTAGCTGGGAAGAAGGTGACGATCCGTGGGCTGAGCATACCAAATACCACGGAAACTGTTTCTTCATCTTGGGCCACGATGTGGGGAACATACCATCAGAGCAGCTTGTGCAGAGGAGCAGTGGTCCTAGAGGCTCAATGACGTCTTTTGAGCAGAGACTTGACAGCTTCAGAGACAGGCAGCATCCCATCAGCCATGAACGACTGGCTAGAGCTGGCTTTTATAGCACAGGTAGGATTTTCTTCTGGCATTCATAATTTCCTGAACTGCTCTTTCTCAATTATTAAATAAAAATGTGCTGGCTATAAATTACTTCTACTGGAGCAATGCAGGGCGGCGTGCTTTATGCTATATATGCCCTGTAAATAGAAGTCAGACAAACAGGACTTATCTTTGTTGTTTGTTCAGGGATTCAAGACCGTGTAAACTGCTTTACATGTGGAGGAGGTCTGAAGGACTGGCAGCCAAACGAGGATCCCTGGGAGGAGCATGCCAAACACTATCCAGGGTAATTGGTTAATTTTTAATGAAACCGCAATAATTTTCTGCTATGCTACAATTAATTAATAGTTATTAATTTTTACATTTTTAATTTACTTCTTTAATTTTGAATGACTGAACTGACATTAAAAAGTAAGAATATAAATGTATATTTAAATTACAAGTTATCAAATGCCCAAAACATGTTTATTTATTGAATATTTCACTTTTTATGGTAGATTATTTTTACATTTTTATGTTTTTGTTTTTTTTTTGCATTTAATATTTGAAGCTACACTGGGTTGAAAATGACTTCATTAAAAATATTTATAAATACATTTTTTTTTTTTTAAAGATCAAATTAGTTGAACCTATATTTTCTTAAAAGTAACTAACTTTTTCCTGAATAGATGTTACTTTGCTTTGGGGGTTTGGGATTTGTAATGCACATTTTTCTCTTGCACCTAAAATGCACCCTGTTTTACTCACCATTCAAATAATTTCCATTCATTTCAATCTGTACAAAAGACAGACAGTTTTGTGACAAAATCAAGAGATCAAGAGGTTTTGAAAGCATCAGAGGCACCTGCACCAGTTAGAAATGTAAATTTTAAACAAAGTAATAAAAGAATTTCACAGAATACATCCTTCTGTACATTAAAATGCGTTGGCATGAAACATAAATTATGCATCTTATTTTTTTTACCCAGGTAATATTTCAGCTCTGTTCTGACTCTATTTACAATGCTATTTAGAACCTTATGGCAAAAACTAAGTGAAACGACTCTTCTTCAGTACTTTGAAAAAGAAAATGCATATTTTTCCTCACAGATGCAGTTTCCTGCTTGCAGAGAAAGGGCAAGAATTCATCAACTCCATGCAACTAAGTTCTCCTAGACGCCACAACCTGGTTAGTAAAACTAAACACTGAACTAAATAACACTTTAAGGTGGAATGACTCCAGATGTTTGACTCTGTCAGTAAACCTTTATTACTATAATAAACAGGCACTGAAAGTTAATTCCAACTATCCATGTTTTCATTCTTATCTGCCTAGAATATGAGTCATGAGAATGGATTTTCCAGTCATGGGCGAGGTAAGCATTTTGACTGTAATTGAAAAAAATAGCTAGGGATTTTTCTCCTAAATTTATTGTCAGACACTTATGGATCTTTTTTTTCCCCCCATGTGACAGCAACAAATGTAATGCA
Source organism: Ladigesia roloffi (assembly GCA_037577295.1). Lineage (NCBI taxonomy): Eukaryota > Metazoa > Chordata > Actinopteri > Characiformes > Alestidae > Ladigesia > Ladigesia roloffi. The sequence goes on along the minus strand of JBBKCR010000031.1, from coordinate 4,872,072 downwards.
GTCCGAGATTGCTCAGAAGGTTGTTGAAATGGGATATGACCCAACAAAAGTGGAACGGACCATTTTAGAAAAGATTCGTCAGACCAGTGAAGGCTATTCTTCAGCCGAAGATCTCATTCGCGATATCGACAACAATGTGTTTGATGGTGATTACGACATGGTGCAGGAAGCTGAGGGTAAGTAATGCATCAGACTTGACTGTAATATGTGTACAAAAATTATTTACAACTTGTGCTTGAACAAGAAATTTTATAAAAACTGTTTATTATTATTAAGGAAATACATGGTTATTTCAATACAAGTGTGGTTTATGTTTATCAAACCTATAACGTTTATACAGTTTGGTGGGGCTCCTTTTTAATGCATTCACCGTTGTGTTAATAACATCTTTGTTCTTTTACATTTCAGTGGAGGACCCCTTGAAGAAACTGGAGAAGCTCCAACGTGAAAAGCTCTGCAAAGTTTGCATGGATGATGACATTTCTATTGTCTTTATCCCATGTGGACACCTGGTCACTTGCAAGAAATGCTCTAACTCTGTTGAAAACTGTCCTATCTGCTGTGCTGTGATCACACAGAAAGTCCAAACCTATAGCTCCTAACCTCCATTTGACTCAGACTCTAACAGAAACGCTTCTTCCATACAGCTGTAAACATTCCTGAAAAATAATGCATTCGGATTCATTTGTTTAATTACTTGTACATATTCAGGGATAATTATGTCAGACTTGTTGCTATAAAATGGCTTGCCATGTTGTTTCTCACTGATTAGAGCAAAAGCACACTACATATGAAAAGCAAAAATAAGCTTCAAAAAGTTTATTAATATTGTAATTACTACTCCAGGGTGAGTTTGCTTTATCTTCTGTCTACTTGTATATATTTCTGCATTTCATAGAGTCCTAAAGTACACATTTAGTGGGTACTTTACACAGTCCTTAGTAGCTGTACACATAATCATGTGTGCAATGACTTAGAATCAAGGTACAGCCCATTTCTGCCTCAGCAGAAAAAATAAGAAGGGAATATAATAACCAACTTAGTAGTGCTGCTGACAAAGGGGATTTTTATCTCCGTTTAGTGACAAAATTGGTGTCTCTAAACACTGTCATGAGAACACATATTAGGGCACAATGAAGTCTAATGTCCACCAATATGCCTCAAATCTTACAGGCAGTAGTTAATTAACAGAGTGCCTTTCTTTAAATAGAATCATTTGAAAATAATTTTTTTCTCATACTGAATTATTTATTTTATGTTTTCTGTTCTGTGCTCTGTCTTTTTGATTGTGAATGTAAAAAACCCATAATCTTTTTAAACAGATGTTAGTTTTAACGAAAGTTTTTTTTTTTTTTAATGGGCAGTAACATCTAGCTCTACATTTGAATAAACGGTGTACAATAAAATCAGAATATATATTTCACATCATGCTAATACAGTGGTGTTTTCTTCTACATTTGGGCACACTGCCAATACCTCAGGTTTGTAAGGAACATTAAAGTGGTTTTCTAAGCCTGGGATGTTCAGTCTTGCCAACAATGGGCAGACGTGGCTGCAGGTTTTCATCCCAGCAAAGCAAAAGCACACCTGATCAGTTGTTGGAAGGCTGACCAACTGAGTAAACAAATAGAAAATCTGCAGTCACGTCTCTCCATTGTGGATAAGATGGGGTGCCCTTGAACTAAGAGTGTCTGTATAAGCAGGGATTAAACATGAGATGATGTATAGTAAAATTGTGCACGTAGGATGGTGAAGGGCTAAAGGTTAACCTCCTTAAATAACGTTTAATAATGGTGAAAGACTGTGGTTAAAGACGTTCAAAACATTCCAAATGTGATTAGGTACAGTATCTGGAAAAAGATTGTGTGTGTGTGTGTGTGTGTGTGTGTGTGTGTACACATATTTGAGTCCAGCCAAAAGCAGGATAGTTCAAAAGACAGAATTTAGACAGAAATGAATATCAAGACTCTAAATCAATGACAAACTATGACCACCATGCCAGCAAGCAGTGTGCAATTATTGCAGAAAGCATCTGTTCCCATCAAACAACAAACAAAAGTTGGAATCTGTTAAATGCCACTGGGCCTTCAAAAACTGGCTCTGTGGTTACATGAGAGAAAAGGTCTAAGTCCCTCTGTGAAGCATGGTGGTGGATGCTGCATGTCTGTTTTGCTTCCAAAGGAACTTGGAGCATTAGTAGGGACCATGGACAGCACATTTAATGCATTCTGCCAGGAGACTTATACTGGACTGTCTTTTATGAAAGTAAAAGGATCCTGAGTAGTATAATTTAGAGCCAACAGAGATTGCCCTGATTACATGTGTTTGTGGGAAACCTGTGTCATTGGCAAGATAACGTAGAACATCACAAGCAAGAAGCAATTACTTATGGAACTTCTGTACCTGTGGTGCATGAAATTAAGTTTTTCCAGTTCTGCTGGTCTGTGTTTTCTCATAGACCAACAGAAGAACAAGTGGAGTATGCAGTAAATACTATAGTTTTGATTGTTTTTTTTTTGGGGGGGGTGTCCTTTCAGCTTGGTTTGGCACTGAAGAGGTGGCAGGATTCAGAACTTCAGCAACAGAACCATTTCTCATGTCATAAATTTAACCACGCAAACTTCATGAATAACTCTTCTGTTTTTCTAAAGTGATCCCTTATATTCACACATAAATTCACTACTGCAAAGCACACAGTGTGAACAATGTGAAATTCTTTATCTGCTTTTCACCCATTCACTAAGTGAAGCAGTGGGCAGCCACTGACAAGTTGAACCCAGGCAGCAGTGAGTGGAGAATGTACTTTGCTCAAGGGTACCTAAATGGTTCCATCAGCAGTCCTGAGATTCAAGCCCACAGCCTCCCGACTGCAGGGGCAAATCCCTTACTGGCAGACCAATAGCTGCAAATGTAAATAAGATAAGATAAACATTTATTGGTCTCACATTTGGGAAATTTGCAAAAGAGGAATGAATATATATATACATACATACATATACATTTTATACATATTTATATATATGCACACACATATTTTACCCAAAAGACTCTCAGTGTCAGAAAGTGACTACTCGTATCTGATTGAAATCCGGTCGCCGTGTATCCAGCTCCTCGGCCGTTAGATGTCCCTCATGATCCACTTCACAGGGTCAGGGCTGTCTGACCAGCAGGTGGCAGCTCCGCACTATTTCCCATTTCACCGCACGGAACAACAAACCGAGCGGAGCGAGCGGGGAGAGGGAGAGAGGGAGCGAGCTAAAACAGCTTCTGACCGCCACTTTTAAACCACGTCCATGAATCGGGCTCGGATATTGGTTCAGAGGGAGTAGTGTGAGTGGAGGATCGCCGGGGGACGAGCCGCGGAATCCCTGCATTTAGCCCCGGCGAGGAGGTAAGTTATAAAATGGCGGAAAACGTTTATAGAAGTTGGTCGGGCTGGAGATGTTTTTGCTGCAGCTCTGGCGCCTGGGCGGCCAAAATAGCGCGGGGACTGGGTCCCATAGAGCAGAGAGGGGTACCTCTGGCTTCTTAAAAAGATATAGGTTTACTAAACCGCACAAAGTGGTAAGAGTATACTGTCCTCTCAGAGGATTGTTTTTAAACGCGTCCCGGTGTTGAAGAAGTTAGCAGATTTCCAAGCTCCGCCACTTCCGATGAGGGTTTTGTTGACATGCTAGAATACCTGGCTAACCCAACACAGCGAGCTCAAACCTAACTAAACCCAACACAGCGAGATACACCCCATAGAGAGCTCAACCCCATACAGGGCAGCAGCCACCATGGCGAAACTGGAACACAAATTCAGAAGCAAGATGGAGGACCTGGAGGGGGGGATGCGATGTTTTCCCCTCACGTGAAAAAAATTACCCTCTATCGAAAAAAAAACAAATAATAAAAAAATATCGTTGACTATTTCACATTAAACCCACTGCGTTTTATTGTGGGGAAAAAACGTGACGTGACCAGCTTTTTACAATGACTGAATCTGAGCTGAGCCAAAATGGAGAATCCCGAAAACAGCTGCTGGATTGGTTTCAAGATGGAGATTTTTTTCCACTCTCTCTGCGTTTCCACGTTTACTTGTTTACCATGGTTATTTTTTTATTAACTTCTGCTTTCTGTACGAAGCGGCCTGACTCATTTTGTTAATGTGAAATAACGTAGGGGTCCGTGCAGCCCGGGAGAAACCAAGTTAACCTGTGTTAAATATGATTGATAAGGGGGAGCTTGTGTTGTGTCCATCCTTGTTTTTATTTATTTATTTTTTTGTCCCACTCCTTTATCGAGAACTGGACGAGCTTCTCTGAACTTGAAGAGGAGTCGTAGTGCTAACTGTGCCAGATATATGTTAAATTAGTGGTAGGAATGTATTTTTAAGGGGGAATCAAATATCTACTTAGTTTTAAAACAGGATTCTGACCCTATTTCTTAAACAGGAGCTTTCTAGTTAGATATGGCAGACTGATGCAAGTTTGCAGATTGCGAACTAATGTTTGACAGCAGAGCTAAGAAGGCTAAGCTGTTTAATTCCTCACTTCAGGTTTGGTAATATCACTATACCCGCATGACTTTTATTTATGAGTGAAATCAGATTTTATTCTTATTTATGTTTTTGAAATAGAGACCTTTAAGTTAGTCTAGCCTGAATGTCTGTGTGTCGTTATTGATGATGTCTTTATTTTGGCGCCACTTTTCAAGGAGTGCAGTTCCAGTGTTCCTAAAAAGGATTGTCTATTTATTTATTTATTTTGCATATGATGCATTATTATTATTTAAGTAACTTTGTTACTGTTCCTAACCGCCCGTTCCTAAGTGGACGTTACGTAACAGCAGTAACGTTACTGCAGATGTGGATTTTAAGACAGTTGGAGTTGACCTGCGGACCTGGATGTAGTAGGTGTTTTCAGCATGCTTACTTGGTCAGGATAAATGAGAGTACAGGGATCATCATGCCATGATCTCCTGGTACAGGGATTACCTTGCCACCAGTTACTGGCACCCTGGACATACCATGTCCAATTGAATGAAAGATTTCACACATGGCCCAAGAAGATACCCAGTTGGTAAATATCTCACTTTCTGAAAGTCTCTGTGTTGCACTACATGTTGATCTGATGTTATTGGTTTCAGCCGCTCTTTCCTTGGTGGTGAAACCTAAACGCCACACCCTGCTACGCACTCCAGTGCTGCACTGGAACTTTTAATAAGTCTTTGGCTATTCGACATATTGCCAAGCCACAGTAGTTGGTTTATTTTTGTTGCAGGTTGTGGGTGACACTCGTCCAGACGGAGGTGTGATAGAACTATATTTCACACAAATGTCAGCGTGTGTTCCTTTCGCTGTTTTGACTTTCTGCCTTTCTCCAGTTATTCGTGTTTACGTCCATGATGCGAGTGGTCGTCTGTGATTGGACGCGGCGAGCAGGAGGGCGGGGCGTACAGTGCCTTATTTGGGCACACAGGCAGACAGCTCCCATGCATGTTTCCTGGAAACCGTGGAGACGGAATGTCCAATGAGCTCACAACTAGGTGGGCGCGGGCACGCCCCCTTGTTTTCATCTCAGGCCTCGAGCACATTTTTAGGCATATGGCTTTCACAGTACGGCGTACAACTGAGTGGATCTGTGCACTGTACTCTGCAGTTATGCAACATGCATTTGTGCTTTATTAATTCTGTTGTGGCAGCTTTTCATTCTGTAGTGGAAGTGTTACTCAGGTTGGCATCCAGTGGTTGAATGAAGGTCTTTAATACACAATGTGTGAAGCATAAAGTAAAGTGGACCTTATAGTCACGTGTGAATGCATCACAGCACAAATTGTGCGAAATATTTCTCTGCATGTAACCCATTAACAAAGTGAGGCAGGCAGCCAGGAACTCCTCACACAAGGAGCAGTATATCGGCACAACACCTTGCTCAAATGTACCTCAGGGTGTGGAAGCACACATAACCTGTCATGTTTTGATTTGCATGACAAAGCTAAGACTTGTATGGGATTTGAAGACAGCACACAGTGTTAACAGCATAAAATTGCTCTGCATTTCACCTATTCACCCAAGTGAAACCTCCGGCAGCCAGCAAAGCACTGACCGGAGAGCAGTTTTGGGGAGAGTATCTTGCTCAAGGGTAACTCGGTGTTGCCACTCCCAGTGTTGGGATATGAACCCATTATGTGGGGACAGAACCTTGCTCAGTGGTGCCACTGGCAATCCTTTGATCCAATTCTAAGACCTTTCGATTTAAGAGGCAGACCCTTAACAGCCAGGCCACCACAATGCTGTAAACAGTTAAATGTGGGTTTTTTTTTTGTGTGTGTTTTGTTATTTTTTTGGTATTTTTGTTTTTGGCAAAAATTTCCCAGAGTCATTCCACAATCCCAGATGTTCTGCATAGTTACATTATTAACATGTTTACAGTGGGATTTGTATGAAGTCAAGTAGTAACTTGGACATGACATGTTTACATCTCACTGACTGAATTAAGCAGTGCAATCATTGCAAGTTCTTTTTGAATTTTTATCTCCTGTTTCACCCAAATTTGAATTCCCTCGTCCAGTTCTGGATTCCATGACTGTTGTGTTCTGAAACAGCATGATATAGTGATTGTTTTTATCCAGCTGTAGGTACCTCAAGTTTTTAAATGACACATTTTCACTGAATTGCTTATAGAAAATGTAAGTCGATCTGGGTCATTGGCTTAGTGATTTTCAGCATTTTGATTATGTGTGTGAGCTAAGGAGCTAGACACTGCACAGACTGCCTGGTTGAACACACAGGAGAGGTTACAAGGAGCTTAAATATCTTTACAGATATCAACATTTTATTATTATTTTACTTCGTGTACTTCACTGAGCAGTAGAAGACTTATCACACAATTAGCTGGCTGAATGAGTGAATGATGGTTGAATGATGGTGAATGAGTGAGGAAAAATAATTTCTGTTAATTGTTCAATCAATATCCTCTGACATGTTGACATGGTAAATGTCAAAAACTGCACATCTCTCTTGGCTCATTCTCAAGTCTTAGTCATATAACATGAAGTTGACCTCACTCAGCTGCTCCACTAGCCTGAGTCTGAGTTTGCATTTTAGTGGTTCTCAAATGTCCAGTAGTCCTGTGTTAGAAGGTAGTCATGAGATGGCCTCGTGAAGTCATTGCATCTGCAGATATGTAATTTACCTTAAAACAGTAAATAATTACAGGACGCCTGATAATAATTACAGGACCACCTCCCTAGTTAAAACTGTAACATTAACTGTAGATTAATTAGGTTGCACTTAATTTCAAGCAAGGATTTCTCATTTATCCTCTGCTTTTATTTAAGACTAACATGTCAGCTCATGAAAAAACTAATGACTTCAGAGAACATTCAGTTGGTATTGGTAGTACTGTCGGTATGATCACAATTGTAAGTGTGCTATATTGTGCATCTTGATACCTTTTTATGTTGAATTGTGCAGTGTTATTTATTTATTTATTTATATTTGTTTTTACAGTCACAGCACATTCCCATAGTCCTGCTTCTTCCTATTACATGCTTTTGGTCTCAGTCAGGGATAGGGCTCCCACATTCTCACAAGTTTCAGGGACTCAAAAGTAGTGCAACATTGCTCCCCTACAGGCCATGATGAGACAAGGATTTGAGCTGATTTGTTTTTTGTTTTTTTTTGAAGGTTCCATCATCCTCAGTTCAGTACATTTAAATCACCCATTTTTTCTTTTTATTGATAATCCATATTCTGTGTTTTGTATGGTGTCTTTTTAGCAAGCCTTTTTTCTTGACTCTCATAAGAAATGTGCTTTTGCTTCTTTTGTTTCAGGTTATATGACACAAAGGTACCCACTGCTTGTGTAAATTGAAGATTAAGTCATTGACAAGTTAAGGTGGTCCAGAAGATGTTAAAGAAATGATAGCAGCACCAGAATTACCAGCAGACTTTCATTATACCCAGTAAGTAGATCTTCCATCTGTTCTCTGGAATGTAAAGGACTTTTGGTTACAGTGATTATTCAGTTGGTGTCTAAAGTTTGCTTCCTAAATTTTGCACTGTAGGTACTCACTTCTCTCAAGCCATTCAAATTAGTAATCTCAGGTAGACTTGCTCAGATACTTTTTCACCTGTTTGCCAGCTTGCCACGGGGTCCTAACTGTACAGTCCTGTAACTGAATTTCTTTTCGGTTGGGTAACTTAAACGACTATCGATGCACTTCTATAATGTTCTTCCCTGTCAGAACAGGGTAGCTTCTGTTAATGGATGGATTAAGCAGCTTCAAGTTTGCTATTTATGAAAAAAAAAAAGTCTTACTGCCATTTTATTTTGTGTGCGTACCTCTCAAATGATCAGATTTTAGAATCAGTAAAATGCAAAAGTATCACCACTGTTCGTTTCTATAGAAGTTGTCTATTTACCGAAATAATTGTGAACTGCAGCTGTAGTAAAGAAAATAAATGTTTAACAGGGACACAGACACTCGATTCTCATCAGACACTGACTTTGATGATCCTGATGGGAGAAGTGCCACCCAGGGGAAAGGGAAGGTATGTTCTCTGTGACTTCGTTAATAAGCAAACAGCTTTCATTAAGTCCATGCAAGTAATTGTATTATATAATTTGATTGGTCTGGAACCTGATCCCTCACAAAAAAATAAACATTTTATTTATAACCTTGAATTTAATTATCATAACCAATAGACCATCCACATTGAATGAAAACTGCAGCATTAACCAGGTTCTTTTTATTATTGTGAATTGGTACCGTTCTGCAGTTTATTTAACTTCTTTACCTCTGGTAATTAACTGATGTGTTAATCCAGTTGTGTTTGTACAGGGAAATGTAGACAGCAGTCCTAGAAGGACTGGAATAGAAGAACCCTGGTATAAATGTAGTGCTCTCTCTCTCTACTGACCTAATGAACTGTGTGTTAGGTGAAGAAGGGGAAGAAGGCTCCTAGTGAGAAGGGGAAAGGAGGAGGAAAAGGTCCCGGCCGTTTAAATGGGCACCACCAAGAAAATGGCATGGAGAATGTCATGCTTTTTGAAGTGGTCAAGCTGGGGAAGAGCGCCATGCAGGTCAGTGTGAACCAAGCTCAGGTTTGCTTGTGATTTATTTCTTAATTTAGTGTATGAAGTTTGTAGATTGTGGATGAGTTGATTTTGACCTCTCTTTCTGTCCTTATTCCTCAGTCTGTCGTGGATGACTGGATCGAGTCATACAAGCACGACAGAGACACAGCACTCCTTGACTTGATTAACTTCTTTATTCAGTGTTCAGGCTGCAAAGGTACCTGTTCATATTTCTAGCATTTCACCAACAAGCTACACAATTAATACCAAAGAGAGATGAAATGAACACTGATAATCTCACTGCGGTGACAACATTTAAGGGGTGGGGTAATTTATGCAGACAGGCAGTTCTTGCTTGTTGATGTGTTTGAAGCATGTAAAATAAGAATTAGAATGGAGAACGAGGGATAGCTCCTTTGGTGTAATTTCAGAGGAGATCCGCTGTAGCACAGCTTGCCAAGATGTACATGCTGGCTATGATATAAAATCAGAAAGTCAGAACATTGTTGTGTATGGAGTGCACAGCAAAACAGCTCCACCACCAGTAGCACCTACAGTGAGTGTATGGGCATCAGAAGTGGACCATATTGCAGTGGCCTGATCTTATGAGTCATGCTTCCTTTTGCATTACATGGACAACTGGGCCCATTTACATTGCTTAAATGAGGAAAAGATAACACCAGGATGAATTATGGGAGCCAGTTTGCAGAGGCACTTCAATGCTCTCAGTAGTATTATGGTGGGATTGTCCTGGCATTCATAGAGATTTAACTTTGATGCATAGCACCCACCTATGAAGATGGAATACAATATTAGGCAGGTGGTTTTAAGATTTTGGCTGTGTTTGTGGTTTGTGAGATTGTAGGGTAACGTCTTTTAAAAAATGTGATTTTTATGCTCTTAACCAGGTTCTTTGAGAGAATAGCATAATCCTAATCCTATCTGGTTATATTTGCAGGTGTTGTGAGTGGTGAGATGTTTCGGCACATGCAGAACTCTGAGATCATCAGAAAGATGACAGAAGAATTTGATGAGGTAATGTTTTGCCTTCTGTAATGAACAGTTTTAATAGTCGGCTCATGGACATAATTGTTTTTTGTTTTGCATAAGTCGCATGGTAATTAGCGCTTTTGTGTCTGATATTGCAGGATAGTGGAGATTATCCTCTCACAATGGCTGGACCACAGTGGAAGAAGTTCAAGTCTAGTTTCTGCGAGTTCATCGGCGTGTTGGTGCGGCAGTGTCAATACAGCATCATCTATGACGAGTATATGATGGACACAGTCATCTCTCTTCTCACGGGTCTCTCAGATTCTCAAGTGCGAGCCTTTAGGCACACCAGCACTCTTGCAGGTCTGAACCACAACCTGCAAATGTTCTGCCAGGGTTTTTTTTATTTATTAAAGAATACTCTCGGCATGTTTGTGCAGTTGCCTCAGCAGACGTTTTAAAAGATACAGTGACTTCATGCATCCTGAAAAAATCATTTAAAAAGCATGTCTATATATAATTGGTTGTCTTATGTTTAATAATGTTCTAAACCTGTAGCCCTTTGAGATCTGTTATGAAAAGGGTGTTACAAAAGTAAATGTTTAATAATAATAATAATAATAATAATAATTTATTATTATTATTAATAATATTATTTATGATTGGTCTGCTTTTTATGATGGAGAACAGTCAGATGGTGAATTGCATGTGTATGTTTTTATACATCTAACAACTAAAACGGTTGACAGATTTGTAGCTGTGGTCAACAGAAAAACATTTCCCCCCTTTCGTAATTTATTTACAGCCATGAAGCTGATGACCGCTTTGGTAAATGTAGCGCTGAACCTCAGCATCAACATGGACAACACGCAGCGCCAGTACGAGGCTGAGAGAAATAAGATGATTGGCAAGCGTGCCAATGACAGGTTGGAGCTGCTCCTGCAGAAACGTAAGGAGGTGAGTCTACAATTGTGTCCTCTGTTCGTGCCCCTCTCCATGCAAAATAAAGTGAGGCAATATTACATGGAAATGATGTAATGATAATGAGATTTTCATTTCCCGAGTTAGATAACGATAGTCAAGGTAATAGTCATGAGCAGGAGGAGTTTTATTGAGATGGTTGCAAATTGCAAAGCTGTCTTTAGTTGGCAGTTTTAAAAGTAATTAAGTCTTCGGTAATGTAAGGAGAACCCTGCTGAGATGCCATCTGTGTGATTGTTCTGGAAGGTGGGCTTGGTGGGACTGTCCATTGACAATTGTCTCTAGAGTTTTGTGGTAAGACAGAAAGCAAAGTTGTGGATTTAGGGTTGGTTGGTTTAGTATATAAATAAGGGTATGTGACATGATTAATTTTTTGTTTTCTTCTGTTTGCAGCTGCAAGAAAATCAGGATGAAATTGAAAATATGATGAATGCAATTTTCAAGGGCGTCTTCGTTCACCGATATCGGTATGTCCTCACCTGTGCTGATAGTGGCACTTTGTCTTCTGATGGCAGGAGCACTGCAAAGTGAAATTAATTGGAAAAAGTTACTGGAGACTGAACATAAATTATGATGCTATTTTAAAAATTGCTGCTGTAAAAAGATTACATGAGTGAGAAATGTAACTGATGTCTGCCACAGAATGGCTACTTCAGTGATGACGATGTCATGAAATCACCTGTGTAATTGCAAATCTGCATCTGAGCATTAAACCTGATAGAGACTTTAGGTTTTGATTGCATCTTGTTTGTCCTACAGTGATGCAATAGCAGAGATCCGAGCGATCTGCATCGAAGAAATCGGGATATGGATGAAAATGTACAGTGACGCCTTTCTTAATGACAGCTACCTGAAGTATGTGGGTTGGACCATGCACGACAAGGTGCGTCTGCTTTTTAACTGTTTAGAAACCCTCTAAAAAGACAAGAATAACATGCTAAAGTGTGCCAAATAAAATGTCCTTTACTGCATTGTCACATCACCTATTACGGGAATTGAGATCTGTCATATTAACAAAGTGTCATATCTGCATGTTTTGTTAAAAAGCAATTACATTTAAAGGTTTAACAACTTTTCACAGAAACGTACCGTTTTCTATTATCATTCAGTAAAAACAAGGTTATGGTGGTATTACCACAAAACTATGTAACATACTTTGAAAAATTGTGTTTTCTCTAAAAAACACCTCTTTAAAAGCGGAATGTGCTGAACATATTTCGGGTCACTTGCAGAGAACAGAGAAGAAAAGAGAATTAGAGCTTTGAGATCCACCCTAACTCTACAACCTCAACATGTTTCTGCTCTCTCCTGCAGCAAGGTGAAGTGCGACTTAAATGCCTAACAGCTCTGCAGGGCCTCTACTACAACCGCGAGCTCAATGCCAAGCTGGAGCTCTTCACCAGCCGCTTCAAGGTGAGAGCCATCTGCAGTAAATCCCATCTCAAACTCAAGAGAGATATCGGGCTTCCACAGTATTAACAAGAGAGGGGGGAAAAGCCGTAAATACAATAATATATTTAAGTCAACAGTTAAGTTTCCCAGAAATGGTTAATTGCAGCATATAATCTCAAATGTCATGATTATCTTTGTACAATTCAGAATGATAAAAAAAAAATACTCTGAATACAAGCATGTGACTAGAGGAACAGTTTACACAGTAGGAGTGTATATCTTTTCTCGTTCTCGTTTGTTAGTTTGAAAAAAAAAAACGAGCATATTGTATTCAGTAGCATTTCAAACATTCCAGAATTATCACATTTTATTATTTTTTTTTTACATTTTAAAAACTGTTTATACCTGAAAATCTTGTTAAATTATTTTCCACTTTTTTTTTTCAGGACCGCATTGTGTCCATGACACTGGACAAGGAGTATGATGTCGCTGTGCAAGCAATAAAACTGCTCACCCTTGTGTTACAGTGAGTGTTTCTGATCAGATAGAGGACGCTATCTGTTAGTTGGGCACTTTCTCTGATGTACTGATGACACAGATGACTGTGCTGATATTATTTTTGTATTTGGTATTCCAGTAGCAGTGATGAGGTCCTGACAGCAGAGGACTGTGAAAGTGTCTACCATTTGGTGTACTCAGCCCACCGTCCAGTTGCTGTGGCAGCAGGAGAGTTCCTCTTCAAGAAGTGAGACTTCTGTCTGGTTCTTCTTTACTTAATTTGGCAAAGAGCTGTAGTTTTAGTTGATTAAAGCATATGTGACTGTTCCTGCTGGAACTTACATTTCTCTCTTGAAATCTTGAGCTAGTAGTAGAGAGGCAAAGAATTGAAGAGTAGAAAAGGTTAGGCCTTCACAGAGCATGCTGACCACAGGGAGGTGGGATCGTCCTGATATAAACAGACACAGCACTCCGAGTTCCAAGGTTACTTTAACGTTTCAGCATGTCATAGAGTAAAAGTTCAGTGGCAGCCTCAGGAAGGATAAACAGCATGTTTTGGGAACAAAAGTTGGATTGTATGTGTGTTACTTTCATAGTATAGGAGCATTTTTTGCCTGTAATGTGAAATGTTTTTGTTAATTTTAAACATTTATGATGCTCTTTTAGGCTGTTTAGCCATAGAGACATTGAGGATGACAGTATGCCTAAGAGACGGGGCAGACAGTCTCTGAATGCCAACCTCATCAAAACCACTGTTTTCTTCTTCCTAGAGAGTGAGGTGAGTCCCAGTAACACATTTAGTCTGTATTTTGTGCTAGATGAATTCTGTAATTTAACCTTTAGGTTTTTAAAAAATAAAATTTATTTTATTTAATCTGTGGGATTTAGAAGAAGTCAGAATGAACACAGCTGTATTAAATTGGCAGTGAATAGTGACAGGAATATGGTAGTGAGAGTAGTGAAGGTCTTGTCTTTGCCCTCTTCAGTTGCATGAACATGCTGCATACCTGGTGGACAGCATGTGGGATTGCGCCTCGGAGTTGCTGAAGGACTGGGAGTGCATGATCAGTCTACTGCTGGATGAGCCCCTGCCCGGAGAGGAAGGTATGACTTCTCAATCTTTATCTGTTTGGTCATTGAGCATGTTTTTTGTCTAGGCTAAGACACACTTTCTTAACATCTTACAAATACTGGAGACAGATTGCCTCCTGGTGTAGCATGCTGGACTATTACATACAGCTGGAACAAATGTGTCATTCACATCTTCATGCACACTCCTATTCTTGATTTTTGCATGCACTAATGGGAGGTTGTCTGCTTTTCAGCTCTGACGGACAGACAGGAGACAGCCCTCATTGAGATAATGCTCTGCACCATCCGACAGGCTGCAGAGTGCCATCCTCCTGTGGGCAGAGGCACCGGCAAGAGGGTAAGGAGACTGAAATACAGATGAACCCTATGTGATTCTATTATTATTTGGGTATTTTTACACAATAAGCTTTTCTGAGCATATTGTTGATATTCAGTGTATTGTGAAAATGTATTAGGGATACTAATTTCCCATGTTGCCCATTTCTGAAAGGAAAAAACATATATTGAAATACGATCCAGAAGGTCTGTTGTGACTGTAGTAAACTGTACACGTGTGGGTTAGCAGTCTCCTCTTGTTTCAGGTACTGACGGCAAAAGAAAAGAAAACTCAGCTTGATGACCGGACGAGAATGACTGAGCTCTTTGCTGTAGCACTTCCACCTTTACTTGCCAAGGTGAGCATTGCTATGTCTCTTGTGGAATCACCAAAAAACCCTGATGATTTATGCAGTTTACTGGACATAATGTTTTTTTTAACAGTACTCAGTCGATGCAGAAAAGGTCACCAACCTGTTGCAGTTGCCCCAGTACTTTGATCTAGAAATATACACAACGGGACGGTTGGAAAAGGTGAGATATGTGTGTGTGTGTGTATGTTTGTGTGTGGAATGGGTATTGACTATTACATTTTCGTATGTTTTTAGTAACTGGAAATAATATTTGTGTTCTTTCACATTTAGCATCTGGAATCATTGCTCAGACAAATCAGGGAGATTGTGGAAAAGCACACAGACACAGACGTGCTGGAGGTCTGCTCCAAGACCTACCATTCCCTCTGCAATGAGGAGTTCACTATTTTCAACAGAGTAGACATTGCACGCAGCCAGCTCCTAGATGAACTGGTGGACAAGTTCAACAGGCTGCTGGAAGACTTTTTACAGGAGGTGAGACTAAGGGGAACAATTTCCACTAATTGTTTGCAAAACATGGAATGTGCATTTTGTGCGAGTATATTGCTGTAAGGCTGGCTTTATTCGTTAATGTTTCTGTAAACAGGTGTCATTCCATTTTATTCCAGTTTAATGGCACTGTAGTATAGCCTCTGGCATTTTTCTGCATTATAAATCAACATCTTCCTCAGGGAGAAGATCCAGACGAGGATGATGCTTATCAGGTCTTGTCCACACTAAAGAGGATCACTGCTTTCCATAAGTAAGAATCTATTATATTTTAGTATTTCTTACTGACTTGTTTTTACTCTAAATGTTTAAAATATATATTGAGAAATGCCTCTCTCTGCTTCTCAGTGCACATGACCTCTCCAAATGGGACCTGTTCACCAGCAACTATAAACTACTCAACACTGGCATTGAGAATGGAGACATGCCTGAGCAGGTGCCAAATTTAAAATGCTGTTTTGATTGTGTTCGAAATACAGTGCCACCTGAATGATAGTTTGACTCTCTCTGTCTCGCTGGATTGTTTCAGATTGTTATCCACGCACTGCAGTGTACACACTATGTGATACTCTGGCATTTAGCCAAGGTCTCCGAAGGAAGCTGTAAAAAAGTAAGGCTGCTTTTCTGTTTTCCAATGTTTTGTACATTTGGCAAGATGCTTTTTTCTTTGGTAGTTAAAGTATTTTATTCAACTCGTTCAGGAGGACATGGTGACTCTGAGAAAGCAAATGCGAGCGTTCTGCCTTATGTGCCAGCGTTATTTGGCGAGTGTCAATACTGCTGTCAAAGAGCAGGTTAGTATGTTACTTTAGTCCCCAGTGCCATGCTTTAATCTCTATCCATCATTTTAAAGGCACTCTTAGCTTACTGGCTCTTCCCAACAGGCCTTCACCATCCTGTGTGACTTACTGATGATCTTCAGTCACCAGATCATCTCTGGGGGACGGGAGATTTTGGAGCCTCTGGTCTACACGCCGGAGTCCTCCCTACAATCTGAATTGCTCAGCTTCATCCTTGACCATGTCTTCATTGACCAGGATGAGGACAACAACAGCACAGGTTTATCCTTTTAGTGTATCTGATGCTTTTAATTCTGTACAGTTTTGGGCAGGTTCAGTCTATTTCTCAAAGTACATTTTGCAGTATTAACCTTGTCTAATGGATAAAATTGGCTTTTGTTGAATTCAAACAAATCAGCAGTTGTGTCTCAGTGTAAACATTGTTTTGTGTGTGTTCTGCTTGTTTGAATTATTATCAGAAGCTCATACCTGAAACTCAAATGTTTGTGATATAAGCTAGTCTATAAGTTCAAAGTTGGCTTACAAATTCATAGCAAAGATTTATATAAGTATGGTTTTGGCCGGTTATGAGGCAGGTTGTGTTTGGCAAGTTGTGCTTTTCATGGCATTTAGCTGCACTATATAAATAAATTTAGAGCTACATCTGACCCTGGTAGTCATCAGTGAATTTATTTGGTCCACTGTAAATTTGGTTCTTCACTAGCAATTACCAGTCACCAGTAGGTGGCGCCAATACCCTATACAGTGGTAAAACGGACACTCAATTAGTGTTACTCAAATATTTTTTCATATCTTATTTGACCAGATGGACAGCAGGATGATGAAGCAGGGAAAATAGAAGCTTTGCATAAAAGACGCAACCTGCTTGCAGCTTACTGCAAGCTCATCATCTACAATGTGGTGGAGATGAGTACTGGGGCTGACATATTTAAGCAGTATATGAGGGTGAGTGTTGCTTTGTGTTTTCTTAACACGAAACCTGTGACCGATAATATAATTGCACTAATCTTTCTCCTTCCCTTCCCTCAGTATTACAATGACTATGGGGATATCATAAAGGAAACCATGAGCAAAACAAGACAGATTGACAAAATCCAGTGTGCAAAGACTCTTATTCTGAGCTTGCAGCAGGTAGGTGTGATGTCGAAGGTCTTTGTGCCTATTCAAAAGCTGAGGCTTACATGCTGGAATGGGTAATCACAGAACTTTGCTTTTGCCTTTTGTAGTTGTTCAATGAGATGCTGTCTGACCTTGGACCAGGTTTTGACCGCTCGTCCTCAGCCTTTTGTGGCATTAAGGAACTGGCCCGCCGGTTTTCTCTCACCTTTGGCTTGGATCAGCTTAAAACCAGAGAGGCTATTGCCATGTTACACAAGTATGTTTCTCTGATCTGAAACTAGTTCTGTCTCTGATGCTGTTTTCATATAAAACTTGGATGTGCATGAGAGTATTTTATGTGACTGAATCTGTGGTGTTTTGTATTTGTCTTGTAGGGATGGCATTGAGTTTGCTTTCAAGGAGCCAAATCCACAAGGAGATGGTTATACTCCCCTAAACCTGGCATTTTTGGACATTCTCAGCGAGTTCTCATCTAAACTCATGAAACAAGACAAGCGTACTGTGTAAGCCCCTTTGTCTTACCTCATGTTGATGGTGAAGATGAAAATTGACCCTATGCTTCATGTGTACCAAGTTTCCAAATCAAATAATTTCACCAACAAGGGTAATTCAGGGGTGATTCGAGCTAAAATTTACAAATTTCCATTGTAATCAGCATGAGAAATAAGGATCACAAGTGCTGTTTGCTAACATTCCTGACAGCTCAAATATTCCATTTCATCTTGCTAAATTGCTCACAGATTCCATTTGAAAACACAGCTTACTTCATTCAGAGAACATAGCAAAACTAACAGACATCTCTACTAGTATGGTGACACCGTCTTTAGCAAGATTAAACATCTTGGCAGAGCAAAAATGCATGATATAACTAAAAAGGCAATGCCTTGGGTGAACAGCTGTTCTGTTGTGGAGATCACTCACCTATTTTTATTACTTTATATAATGATATTTTTTACTGGCAGCGTTTTTCAGATTTCAGTTTAGGTTTTCCTAAAGTTCAGCTAAGAATTTTAATATAAGTGCAGTTCAGGACACTCTGGGACAATCTCCAGCATCCAAGGAGATTGACAAAGGAATTTATACTCCTACAATTTGGTGTGAAATAAAAAAAAAATTACTAGTTTTTAATATAACTTTACACCACAAATTAGTGACATGAGAGAAATTCTATGAAACTGCCACTTGTGTTAGCTAGGATTTTTTAATTAATTAATTAAAACCAAATTTTGGTGCCCCACACCAAAATTTAAGTTTATGTATTCTGTTTGATTTTGTTTTCTCTCTTTTCCTTTTTTAGGCATATGTATCTGGAGCGCTTCATGACGTTTCAGATGGCTTTGCAGAGAGAAGACTGCTGGCTACCGCTTATCTCCTACAGAAACTCGTTGCAAGCTGGCGGTGACGATGACACAATGTCTGTGGTGAGCGGCATCAGCAGCCGCGGCTCCACCATCCGCAGTAAGAAGCCCAAGCCTGTCCCTGCCAAGAGGAAATTGTCTGAAGGTACCACCCACTCACTTCTGAGTTTCTGCATTTCTTACTATTGATTTTGTTAACTGTTAACTGTTGTGTAATCATACGACGTAGCACCCTGATGACACTCTCTGCTTCCCTAAAGCAGTTCCTTGATTAAATCCCAGTAATTAGTTAGCTACACTGGCTCAGTTCTCAGCATACTCTTCTGCAGTGCTGAACTGTAAGACCAGGCCTATAGTAATCTTGCTCTGTCCCTCCCATTCCACAGCAGAGGAGAGCAGCAGCAGCAGTGATGTTTGGCTAAACCGAGAACACAGTATGCAAACGCCTGTCATGATGCCTTCTCCCCACCTCACGTCTACGGTCATGCGTGACCCGAAGCGGCTGCGGCCCGAGGACAGCTACATGGGCGTTTATGCCATGCCCCCCGAGCAGCAACAGCAGCCGCCAACACCACAGCACCACACCCTCCCACAGACACCCCAGCCTCACCACCACCAACCCCCCATAGACTACAAGTAAGCACACAGTTGCAGGGTAGCATGTAAATGAAATCTGTGTTACTACAGATAATTGTATATATTTTCAGAAATATTGCAATGAAGCTAAATTTCACTATTGCTTTTCGTCAACCTTCAAGTGATTGTAAGCAGTATGGGCAAAATCATTTCTGTAAAAAAGTAACCAGTAAAAACAACAATATGCAGATAACCATACATTATTGCTCAAAAAAGGAGAAGCTGAACAATAAATAGGTGAAAGTGTAAATGTATGTAGCAAGTAGAGATGAGCCGGATACTCGGCTGAAACGAGTATCCGGTACGGATAAAGTACTTTGGCCGAGTACGAGTATGATACGAGTAAAATTAGTTAATATTCGTGCTCGGATTTAATAAAAATTCTCATTGG
>JBBKCR010000031.1:4829543-4844635 GCA_037577295.1 Ladigesia roloffi | reverse complement strand
GTTTGCCCGTTTACATGAGCAGTTTCCACGATCGATCGGATTAAACAAAAGGTCTAAACCACCTCTTTTAATCGGATAAAATTTTTAATCGGATTCACGTGAATCCGATTACATGAGCCGTTTACATGGGACATTTTAATCGGTTTCCATATTTAATCAGATTAAAATAGGAAAAAAGTGTCCATGTAAACGGGGCTACTGTTATATGTGAGAAATCTCATCAATACCAGTGTTTTGTTCAAACCAAAACTAAATGTTATGCCCTACATGAGATGCTGGTTATTATTAGGGCTGGACTTGAATATTCGAATATTCGGGTATTCATTTGGCGGGATCCCTGCAAAACCAAAAGCATTTAGTTGCAGACTCCTGAGTGGAGCTCCACAGGAAATACGTGACCTCCACTCTTTACAACCATGACATCAGTTATAAAACTAGTGTATAAATATGTAAACTCTGAAATACAGCATTTTTCAGTTGGAAATAATAGACACCATATATTTAATGTTAAAAATTAATAATGTTTTGTTATTTATTTTTGTTCATTTATTCAGCACACACTAAAAACTCAATATGACCTTTCCAACGAGCCCGAGCACGGAGTTCTATATTTTGCACTTCGCCCCCAGTGTTTTCAGCTGGTGGTGAAAAAAATGCATTCAAGTTGGTTTTGAGTTGTTTTTGCGAGATTGGTCGAGTTTTGTGGCTTTTTGTAAAGATGCTATCTGGCTAGCCGGTTTCCACTGGCTAATATTCTGCTGAGGCTCACGGCAAATTCAAAATGGGCTATGTGGCTATTGAGGCAGAAAAAGAAAAGCTGTGTTTAGTGGTTAATTTATTTATAATTCTACTTTGAAAATATGGATTTCTGAATCCAAGATGGCGAATTCAAGATAAGAATACATTCACCCCCCTCCCACTAAAGCTTCGAATGTTCTATGTTTTTCTCTACCGAATACTCGAAGATCAAAAAATGGCATTCGGACCCGCCCTAGTTATTATATCTCTTGTGGTTATTTGTTTTTGAGCAGGTATACTACTATAATGCTCGTACAAGGGAGTCAGCCTGGACGAAGCCGGGGGGCGTGAAGGTGATTCAGCAGGCTGAGCTCACCCCTATGATGCTGGGCCAGGCTGCAGCTGCAGCTGCTGCAGCAGCAGCCACGGCTACAGGAGCAGTCTCCAACGCTCCTAACCCTTCTCCGAGCATACCTGCCGTAGGCCCCAGCATTGTAGCTCCTCACACAACCCAGGCTACTTCTGCTGCCATGAGCTCCACCTCTACTCCCAGCACCACTGTAGTTTCACCTCTTCTACCCACACCTGGGCCTGGTAATTATAAGCCACACCACACATCTGGACCTCTAGTCTAAACTTTTTGTGCTAGTGCTTGTGCCAGGATTTATGTTTGACTTTAACTAACAAAATAAAAACAGCAAATTTGAATTTCAGGTAGAACTTAATGTGCCAAAAAATTTTTAAATGTGAAAAAATTATGAAACATTTATTGACACACATATATTTAAGATAAGATAAAACATTTAGGGGCGCAAGTGTACTCTGTAGTTCAGCCTCTAATATCCTATAATGGCTTATTCTTTTTTTCAAAGCTCCTGAAAATGCTGACCTGTCATCTGTAGTAACTGCTCCCCACAGTGTGGCAGTGACCCCTGTAGCTGCTGTCAATGCCCCCACAGTCGCAGTCACAGTGACTACAGGTCCACAGCCCCTTCCTGTGGGACTTTCCCACACAGTGCCACAGCCAGCTGCTGCAATCCCAGCCTTCCCCCCAGTGATGGTGCCACCTTTCAGAGTGCCTCTGCCTGGCCTGCCAATTCCTCTACCTGGTAAGTAGGATCTCTAGTCTGCACACATCTGCTTTGCCCAGCCCAACACCCATCCCCCCCTTGAATGCCTCCCTGTACTTACATCTCTTCCCTTGATTTGGTGTGATATCTATATCCTCCTGTGCTTTTCTTCTTTTCAGAACAAGCAGTGTTTTACTAACAAATTGTTTAGAATTGAGCATGATTCTTTAAGTAGTGAGTGATTCTTTTAAGCTTTGCTGGTTTTAGCTGAACTCAAAGTAGTCTTATGTGATGGCCAATAGATGGCAGTACTAGCCCCTTCACAATATTTTTCAGTATTACCAAGCACATGGTTATCCTTACTCATGTCATTGGTTTTTATACATGACACTAAAGTTTGATATCTAATTTGCAAGTACTGTCAAGGTGATCTTTTGATGAATATCGGTACATTCTCAACTATTTTACACATCATAATCTGTCTAGTTTATTTGACAGACAGAGAAGATCACCATTACCAATGCAGAGTCTGTTGGTAATTTGATCTGCACTGGACACTGTACTTGACGTCTGTCTTTTTCTTCCATCGCTCTGTGCTTGCTTGATTCTTTTAGGTGTAGCAATGATGCAGATAGTCAGCTGTCCCTATATAAAGACTATCTCTCCCAGCAAGAACGGTAATTCCCTCTCCATCTTAAGTCGCTATTCTCTGCTAGTCGGCATGTTGTTGACTGTTGTGCATCTGCGCTTTATGTATTGTATGTACCTATAATCACAGAGTCCCCTTAATTTCCAAATCATAATATGTTCTTTATATCAAGAGATACAATTAGATACGTTGGATATGTTAATATATGTTTTTTTTTTCAGATGTATTCTTGTAATAAATTTGTTATGAGTGTCATTCATATGATAATATAAGGTTTTTACAGGATTTTAAATACAGCAGAGAGCCTAGACTACTAACTCTATTGAGTTAACTGATCACAGCATCTCATGAGCTTGTATTTTTTCTTGTGGATGTGAATTGCTGTTCTTGTGCCCTCTTTACTGTGCTCCTTGTTTTCCATGGTGATTTATATGTGTGATATATGTGTTCCTTTGCTGTGGCATGCATTTGGTGTGTTACGAACATTATATGAAATCCTTAACATTTAAAACATTAATGTGACACCAACGCACACACTAACTTTAAGAATACATGCATCACAAATATTGATTATAGGAAAGATATATTTTCAAGGGCAGGATTCTCAGAACCCTAAGAAAGGCATAATCATAATCCACTCAGACCAGCCTGTCTCCAAAGCCTCCCTCATAACTGCAGTTAAATGTAGGACCAGCCAAATAGTTCTTGTATAATAGGTGCAGTAAGGGCGGAGGTCATGGGTCAGGACATGCGCACAAATAAATTATGGAATAATAAGGGAGTGATGGAAAATAAAGATAAGGTAGGACGACTGATGTGGAACACCTGACATGCCACCTTGCAATTACGTTTTTGTCATAACTACCACAGGATGTTCTGTTCTTTTTTGAGAGTGCTCAAAAGGAAGGTGGTTTTAGGTTAACAAGGCCGTTAGAAAATTACAACGGCCATTTGTAACTTTCATGAAGTCTTTAGAATTTGCCCCGTGACAAATAAGAGTACCCCAGGCAGTACTTTTTTGAAAGAACATGTTGGTGGGCTGAAGACTGACTTTTAGTTTATTACCTGCAGGCCTGGTAAATGAACAAGTATATTTTTGTGAATGGAGCATAGTTGTATATGCTGTCACTGTATTATAAATATATATGATCATGATGTAGCTAGTGATTTTAGGACATGAAGTACAAAGCAAAGATTCATGTGAAGTTCGGAGCATTGTGAAAATACACCTCTGTTCGTGGTGTTTTAATATTTTTTTTTCTTACAACATATTTGAAATTTTTTTTTACATGTAATCCACATTTAACTCTCATGTTTAGATTTCACATTCTGTTAGCCCTCTACACTGTAGAATGTTATGTTGTTTCTGCTCTAACACACACATTTAGCTTATAAAGCCTAATATTTTTAATCAGCTCTCTTAATTATGATAAATGTGGGTAAGAACTAGGTGTACTTTAAGAAAAAACTTTGTGTGTGTGTGTATATCCTCCAGGTATGCTTCCTGGCATGGCACCTCCCCTACTGCCCATGATGCCTCCCCAACTAACGATAGCAGCAGCTTCCTCTCTGGCCCTCTCAGAGTGGTCTGAGTTTAAAACGGCAGATGGTAAATCCTACTACTACAACAAACGTACGCTGGAGACAACCTGGGAAATTCCAGAGGACCTCAGAGAGAAAGGTGAGGGAATAAAACAGGGGAGACTCCTTTTAAGGAACATGAGACCAGCCAGAGCATGTTTTATACTCAATAATGCACACTGTTCTTAGGTTGGACTTGATTCCAGGCCAAATGCCCGTGCTCGTTTTTTGAGCAGCTTACTTAATTGTTAGTCTGTTTGTGATTTTCAACAATAGAAAAGGAGCTTGAGAAATCCAATGACCCTGCAATGGATACTGAGGATCCTGTTGTCATGGAGGTGGAAGAGGGAAGCCCTAGGATTGATCCACCTAAAGACCAGAGAGAGGTAGGGCAGATCTTGTGTTTATTGTGTCCAAACTGTCATACACTTGCGTTTTTATGTAATTAAACATAGATTGGTATTCTTGAGAGAGTTAAGAAAGTGCAGGATTCTTTTTTGATTCTTTTTTTTTTTTTGGACTGGTTGTGTTGACTGCAGGAGCTGAAGGAGATGGAGATGACTGAAGAAGAGAAAGTTGCCAAGAAAGCTAAACCTGTAGCCACCACTCCTATCCCTGGCACTCCATGGTAGGCAACACTAGGATACACAAATGCATACATGCTTACAGGTTTCTGTTCAAAGTTAAAATAAAATCAGTGTCTGCACTTGACATTTGGTAGGGTTTTATTTTGTGTAGAAGCGTATTGATAACATTGTCTGCTTCCTCTGTACTGCACTACAAGAGACAGCAGACAGGCTGTACTTTACAAACATAGTGATGTTTTTTGCGGTTTTATCTCCTTCAGGTTCTTTAGGCCTGTGGAGAAATGAGGAATTCTTAATTGTTCATAAATGTAATTTTATAAACATACCTAGTGAATGAGATTTGGTGTTTAAAGCTGGTGTTTTCTGTTAGGTGTGTTGTGTGGACAGGAGACGAACGTGTGTTCTTCTACAATCCCACCACACGCATGTCTATGTGGGAACGGCCAGAAGAGCTGGTGGGGCGTGCTGACGTAGACAAGAGCATCCAGGAGCCACCGCACAAGCGAGGCCTAGACAACGGTCCCAAACAAGGTTGGAGTCCTCTCCACCTCAACATCTGGTCTATTTTATTGCCAGTCAAGAATTTGGAATAATTAATGATTATTTCTGTAAGTGTCTCTATTATTTCATGACTAGAATGTCTAAAACTATTGTTTTCTGCAGTTTCTGAACAGTTTCTTTAGCTTTACCTTTTACTATTAATGTTTTATACTTCCATCTCTCAGTCTAGTCTCAAGGGAACTTCTGTTGTACAGCCTAGTTGGCACATAGCTGTAACCTGTCAGATTGGGTTCTTTTCCATTGACATTGATCTATGTGTTACTGGTGCAATATTAGTTTGGTTCTGTAACTGTAGCAGTTGTAGTTTCATTCATTTCATTATAGTTGTCTTTGTAGCTTCATTCTTTTTGAGCTTTTTACTGTTGTAGTATTGGTGGAAACCCATGTGTCATCTTTTTTTGAATGACCTGCTGGGTTTAAATCCTTCTGTCCAAACCTTCTTTAATGGCTGAGCTCATTGAATTTGTGTGTGTGTGTGTGTCTGTCTGTGTGTGTGCATGGAAACAGCATTTTTTAAGCCAGAACAAGAGCTTGCCACAATAGAGGACACAGCAGATGATGATACAAGCAAGGCCAAGAAGAGAAGGTGAGGCTATTTTTGGGGTCATGATTTATCTAAATTTTCTTTAATAAATCAATCTTATGTTTTCAAAGCCAGAACCTCTTTCAGCAGTGTTTTACAGTTCCAATCCCTAAAGGCCCATGTCCAGTATAGTTGGGTGATTTCCTCTCTCAAAATGCCATACCATTGATGCGTTCTTGGCAAACCCTTGGAACTATGTCATTCGGTTGATAGTATTGAGATCGTATTAAAGCTTTAATTATACACATACAAATAATATTCTTAATTTAGAATCTTCAAGCCCAATTTTATTTGCATTTGGGGAAAAAACACATGCAACACTGCTGAGAAATAACATAACTGTTATCCTGTTGCTAACTCATTCATAATGGCTGCTCCTTTCGTGTTTTGTCTGAGAGTTTGTTCCTTTTACTCATTACTCTTTTCTTATGATGTGTGACAGAGTGGAGGAGAAGAAGGAGGGAGACTCAGAAAAGGAGGCAGCAATGGAGGCTGAGCTGAGGGCAGCAAGAGAAAGAGCTGTGGTTCCACAGGAGACACGAATGAACCAGTTTAAAGACATGCTACTAGAGAGAGGGGTAAATGCACAGCACTAACCAAAACACGTCTATCAGTCTCTGCACCTTGTTGGTTCTTCAGTCTGAACATGTTGAATCTGGCTTGGCCAAGCAAAAAAAACCTTTAAAGTGATCTGTATAGTAAGCATCATGCTTATGTTCATCGTTCATTTTGTTATTTGTTCTTGAAAGGTTAAACCCATTGCATTAGCTCTCAATACGACACTCCTCTGACCTTTCAGCTTATCATAGCAACATTGATCAGACTTGTCTCATCTTCTCATTAAATATGAGCTTCTCGCATTTAAAAAAAAAATCTACTACTTTTAGCAAGGGCCTGAGACTCTTTAAGGTGCTAGCCAAGAGCTGATTGCCCTTTGCCCAGGTGTTCCATGCCACAGATGAAAGGCAGCTTTACTGCACTCAAAAGGGCCAAACATCAAGGCGACCCCCTCCTTCCTTCCATTAGCTCCTCTGTGGCTAAGAGAAGCCATATTCTAACATATACAGCAGGCACCGTGAAAGAGGTAGATGGGCATCTACCACTTCCCCGCCGTCCTTAGCTAATTACACTGGGCTTGTCCGTGCCAATTAGCGTGGTGAGAGCGCTGGAGGGAGGCACGGAGCCACCCCGCTGTGTGTGTCATTCATTAGAGATGCTGGTGTGGGGGGGGATGAAACGCAAGGGGTGCACACCCTGACTCCTGCACCGCGGGAGGGCTGGACGTGCTCAGAAGAGCTCACCTGCTGAACACCCTGCTTGTTAGAATGAGGCTAATTAAGGTGGAGAGGTTTTTAATGGCTCCCATTTGTCCCTCTCACTTCTCGTTTTGAACCAGGTTTCTGCATTCTCTACTTGGGAGAAGGAGCTGCATAAGATAGTGTTTGATCCCCGGTATCTTCTGTTAAACCCCAAGGAGCGGAAGCAGGTACACACATGCATTCACACAGCCCGATTCACTCAATTTCTCCATTTCTGTTTTAATCTAGTGAGGACAATTATCACCGTTTTCCTTGATTGGCCAGAACTAAGTATTCAAGTGACCACTTGGGACTTGGCCTCTGGAAAATGAAGCAATTTCTGAAAATCAACTTGAGTGACCTTCTAGCTCTTTTATTCCAGTGTGCCCTTAAGGGGTGACGACTTTGTTAAAGGTCTTTATGATTTGTTTATATTCCTACAGGTATTTGATGCGTACGTAAAGACCCGTGCTGAGGAGGAAAGGAAGGAGAAGAGGAACAAAATCATGCAGGCCAAAGAGGACTTCAGAAAAATGATGGAGGATGCCAGACTAGGAGTCAGGTAAACACCAAGAACACTTACATCATTTGCTTTTATTTCTTGAATTTCTTTTATTGAGTTATTCACTGAATGGGTTAGTGAGAAAAAAGAAAAAAAATTGGAAGAGCATGCAGTCACCAGGATTAGGATGGCATCTCGTGATATATATCTGCATTTTTGGAAAAAAATCTTTAAGTGGAAGAATACCTTCAGACGTACCTTCAGACGTTAGTTTCACAATTTGCTGTCTTTTTTTTCTCCTCCTCACAGAACCACATTTAGTGAATTTGCAGCCAAGCACGCTAGAGATGCACGATTCAAAGCTATCGAGAAGATGAAGGATAGAGAGGCCATTTTTATTGAGTTTATGACCTCCTTCAGGAAAAAAGAGAAGGATAACTCAAAGAATCGGGGTGAGAAGGTGAGCATGAAACTCTTAAACTCTATTTATAGCAAGTACACTGTTGGTTTCACCTACAGGCTACATGAAAGTTAATTGAGGACTAGTACAAATTAATAAATATACGAAAAAGTGTAAGGGTTCTTGAGTAATACCACTAAATCTATTTTACAGTCACACACACACACACGTTTGTGTTTTAATTTTGTGCTAAGGCGTTGAATTGTGCCCAGTCAGTGTGGCCGTTGTTGCTCTGCAGACTGCGCTTGAGACGTCAAGTAGTTAGGGTTAAGTACTGGGAGACTGTGCTGATTGCCTTTGGCAGCTAAAGGTCAGCCATCAAACATTAATAGCAGTGAAATGTCACTTGTTGGGGGAGGGGTGATAGGTGATGAGATTGAGGGGGGGGGTCTGCACAGAGTGAGGCTCTCCAAAGGACGCCAATCTACAGTAACTCTTTTAACAACAATGTTAAAGCAAAGCCTAATGACCAGTGGACTTTGACCACAAGGAAACAGTAGGTAGGAGGAGTTCCTTTTAAGTAAATATGTCAGCCTTTTTTACTGATGCTGAATGGATGCTTTTCATGTTCGTAAACAAGACATGTGACATGACTGCGTCATCTCCTCGATTAAGCCTCCAAGTTGTCTGAAGGATGTCAACAAGCTACAAGGTAGCTCCATGGCTTGCTGCGCACCTGGGAACTTACAAGACATGAGCACAGCGGGTGAACTCTGAAGTTCGTTAGTTCTGCACCGTGAGAGTTTATCTTTGCAGAGACAAAAATTCTAACTGAATGACATTTTAAAATGGTCAATTGCATGGTGAACCTTGAATTACATTGGTGAAAGGCCACTGTTGATCTTTGGCACCTTAATCAGGTTGATTTAATACCAGGCCTTCAACCAGACCTTTAGACTTTCTGTTTATTTACTGTTTCTGTATCAGCGTGAGCCTTGTATACCTGGGTGACAAATTCGGTCAACACATGGTGTTAATGCAACATCTTAAATAAGTTGAGGTAAGCAGGTCCCTGTTTTTAGAAACTGGCTCCTAATGAGAGATACAGAGCTTCTAACACAAACTGTGCATGGGAAGATATTAGCCATAAGGGGTCGGCAAGTGTGCCCAGTGTCTGTGTCATTTCTGTGCTGAGGCAGTTTTGTGCATGTCGTTTCAGGTAAAGCAGGACTTCTATGAGTTGCTGTCAGATCATCATGTGGATGGCCAGCAGCGTTGGAGTAAAGTGAAGGAGAAGATGGAGACAGACCCTCGGTACAAAGCAGTGGAGACATCAGCAGCACGAGAGGAATTCTTCAAGAGCTTTGTGGAGAAGCTCACAAAGGTATAAGAGACAAATATACAGAACCTAGACCCAAGACACTGATTGATTAAGCTTTTTTAGCTACTGTAGTTGGCTTGTTTTTAAGATATTTACATGTGACAAGCATCTATTCAGGTTTATAGTATTTGTTGAGGTATTGTAATTGGCAGTTAAAATCCGGTGCTTTACCAAACTTCATTATTCCCTGTACCCTCCATCCAACTTAAGAACTCAAATTCTGAGAAAGAGAAGGAACTGGAGAAGCAAGCAAGGATCGAGGCCAGCCTGAGGGAGAGAGAGCGAATGGTTCAGCGGTTCCGCTCTGAGCAGACCAAAGAGATTGACCGGGAACGGGAGCAACACAAGCGAGAAGAAGCTGTGCAGCATTTCAAAGCTCTTCTGTCTGATATGGTAAGACCTTGCACCTTATGCAGTGTGTGAACAGCTAATGTGGTTTACAGCAATTTACACACACTGAGAGGTGTGTGCAGGGTGTCAGACTGCATTTATGAAAGGACTCCGCAGTATAATTCACCATTTCCCTGTTTTAACACATGAGGTGGCTCATCACCTCATTATCAAGCTCTTTATGAGCTGAATCAGTCACACAATTATTTTTTTTTTCTCCTGGTTTGACACACTTGATGCTTCGTAATCTAATTACTGAGCCCTTCCTGAATCAGGTGTGTTTTGCTTGCTTCCACGCCTGATTCAGTTCATCAGCTAATTACCAAGCCTGTCATATGTTGAGTCAGGTGTTGGAGAGCAAGCAAAGCACTAAACTGCCTCCCAGAAACAAAAATCATAAGCAGTGCTGCTGTATTTAGTGCTGCAACCAGATACATTTTCACAGACCACCCATGGCTCCACTCCTGACTGTATAAAAAAAAAGCAGGTGTTCTTTAAAATTATCCAATCGTATATCTGAAACAAGACTCTTAAGAGTCTGTGGTGGTCAGCGCTGTTTTGTATGCTATGGTGTGCTGTGGTGTCAGCATGAATGTGGCAGACACGAAAAGGTGATTAGGAAAGCAGGCCTGAATTCAGTCCATGGACAATACTGATCATCCACTCCACAGTGTTGTGTTTGAACAGACTATAGGTCCTCCCCCTGTCTCACACATCCATCAGACTCTATAACTCCTTCCATTATAAACCTACACAATAAATTGCGCAGTAACCTGCTCCTGCTCAGATGTGTGCTTAATAAGAAGAAAAAAATAGATATATATTTCATATTCTGTGGGATATGCACACTTACCTGCAAATCACTATTTATGTTCATTTCTGTTAGAGAAGCTGAAAAAGCAAACATTTCCTTTTTTTTTTATAACCATTCTGAATACATGGGGATAAATATTACAGTATAGTAGGTTATGATGGCCTTAACCTGTGTGCAGTCATTCATATGTTATGTGCAGCTGTTTGAGACTGCCTCATCTGCCATGTTTCTGTTAGGTGAGGTCACCAGACGCCACTTGGTCTGAGACACGACGCTCCCTGAGGAAGGACCACCGCTGGGAAACCTCCTCGCTGTTGGAGCGAGAGGAGAAGGAGAGGCTCTTCACTGAGCACATCGAGGCACTGAGCAAGAAAAAGAAGGAGCTTTTTCGGCAGCTTTTAGATGAGACCCCTCTTGTACGACAGCAATTATCTGTCCTTTTTCTTGAATTTGCAGTTATTCTTGGCATATAATGTCACAGCTTGACCTTGTTCCTCTCTAATAGGTCACGTTGACATCAACATGGAAGGAAATTAAAAAGAGCATCAAAGACGATCCAAGATGCGTAAAGTTTTCTAGCAGTGATCGGGTAGGAAGTTTTGCGCTATCCTTATACTGTGCGTTAGATTTGTACTCATTTGGGTTGTGGTCATGTCTTGTGTCCCTTAAATGTGTCAGAAAGCTTTTCTGCATTTCTTTTTAGAAAAAACAGAGGGAGTTTGAAGACTACATCAAAGACAAACACATCACAGCTAAAGCAGACTTCAGAACTCTGTTGAAAGAGACCAAGTTCATCACATACAAGTAAATATACTGAATATAACATTATCTGTAATGAAATAATATATGGCTTTACAGTTTTCTTTTTTAACCACTGGTCTCTTTCTTTTTTTGGTTTTCCAGGTCACGTAAATTGATACAAGAGTCAGACCAACACTTGACAGACATGGAGAAGATCCTACAAAACGATAAGCGCTATCTGGTGCTGGATTGCGTGCCGGAGGAAAGAGACAAACTCATCATGGCATATGTAGAAGAGCTGGACCGCCGAGGGCCCCCTCCTCCCCCCACCGCCTTTGAGCCTGCGCGACGTTCCACTAAGTGATCAAAACACAAACACTCCAACCTATTTCCACCAGTAGCCTTCAGACTGCCATCCCTTTCTCAAGCTCCATCAGACTTGATGTTTACCATTTACCGTGATTCCTGATTCTCATCCCAGTTTCTGATACCATCCTCATCTCATATCTGTTGTTCAACTTAGAGCACAACTGAGAACAGGACTTGGTCATTGCATGGCCGATGGAAGCAGGCATGCTGGTAATTTCGTCATGGCTACAGTGGCTACAGTGGACAAATGTCAAAACTCATTAAAGAGTGGCAGCGTAAGTAGATATTCATTCCACGGCCAATCAAAACCACCTGAACCCTCTAGGATGGTGGGAGTGTGCATTAGCACAGCAGGGGCAGCTGTGTTTATGTGCCAGAGAGAAAGCCCAGGTGTGGGAATGGCAAAAAATCCGTGACCACCTGAGCCTCCTTGTTTTCTCCTTACAGTTTCTCAGTCCCTATCCTCAACTACCTGTAGCTTTATTGTGGTCCTGTGTCTAACATCCATTGTCATGATTTCTTGGTTTAAACAGTTCAGTTGTAGAAATTGGGAAGATTCCCAGTTTTGTTCTCTGGTGACTGTGGTCATCCAATGGGGTGTTCAGCTACTGTGGCCCCGCTGTGTGTCTGTCATTTTAACTGACAATTCAAAACTAAATGTAAAATATTTTTAAAGAAAGAACAGGTATGTATCCACCAAGTCATTAACCATATGTGATGTTTGTCTGTGCAGGCAGTGATGATTGACAGCACATCGAAAGGCTTTATTTAATTGTTTTGATGTTTTTGAGATGACAACTTTTTTGGAGTTGCTGTATTTCTGTACAAGTTGACTGGAATAAAGGCAACCTACTTTTTTACATATCCAGCAAGGGTCATTTCTTACTGTTCACGTCTCCTCCTGTTAAAACACACACACATTTGTGTTCATGCCAGAGTGGGATACTGATGAATGACACCAGCATCGGCTTACTGATGGTAACAATGAAATTTATTAAGAACAAGTGCATTTACAAAACAGCTCTCTTATTTTATATCTGATTTCTGTTTATATAAACTTCTATATGACCAAATAGAACAATATACAGGAGATTAAAATATTTCACTTCTGTATCCTATGTCAACATTCCTATTCAGGCTTTTAAAGTCAGACAACAAATACACATAAAATAATGACAGAACTGTCGAGCATGATATATAATGTATACGTTTGGAGCACAAGTAAAAGGTACAAAATATAACACTTTGAAACAATCTATACAAGCACTCCTAGCCAATGTCAAACCAGGTTTACTCACATCATTTCAAACGATAGATAACACGAATTGGATAAATACAGCCCACGAATGGCACTGATATGTTTTCCACTCGTCAGTAGAGACAGTTTAAGAGGGGTCTGTTGTAGCTGTTGCTATTCAAGTCCTTTTTGCTTCGACTATATATCTGTGTAACTTGTTTCCACTGAGAGTGAAACAGCTCTTTATTGCTTTCCGCCTTTAGGGTCCTGGTGCTCCCAGGGCACGGGGTCATTCTCCTGCAAGTGGGATCCACTCTCGCGCTCGTGCCAGAACTGCTCCACGTCCGGAAGCACAATTCCCTCTTTATTTCCAGGACTGTCTTTCTCTTCCTTTTTCTCCTGTTCCTGCTGCTGCTGCTGCTGCATCTTCTCGGTCTCCTCGGGCCGGGTAGGGGACGGCAGGTGAGCGGAGGTCTCAGGCCTCGGGGTGGGCGACTTTGGGGCAGTGGGCGCGTGCGGTCCCGGTTTGGGCTGCTGTTTGGGCATTTGTTTGCGGAGCGTGAGCCTGCGCCACAGACCCTTGTAGCCCTCGCGGAACTCCTCGGACAGCGCGAGCACTACGAGCGGGTTCACGAGCGAGATGGCGAACATGAGCATCTGTGCGCACAGGGCGAAGGTCGCGGGTGGTAGGGCTCCGCCGCTCTCCAGGCCGTGCCGCGTCCACACCCACCACACCCAGTGCGGCAGCCACATGGCCGCCGTGGCCACGGTGAGGCCGAAGAGCGTCAGTGTCAGCCTGCGCGAGCGGATCTGTGCGCGCAGGTTCTGTGCCTTGTTGCTGCAGCGCCTCCGGCAGCGGCCGTGCGCTCTCCAGAAGTAGAGCAGGGCGAAGACCAGGGGCGCGCAGAAGGCCAGCATGGGGTACGCCTTCACGTAGCCGGACGCGAAGCCGCGAGCGTCCTGCGGGACCTGTTGCACGCACGCCAGTCCGTCAGCCTCCGCGTGGAGCGCCGCGAAGAGCCAATGCGGGACGGGCAGGACGCACGCCAGCAGCCAGACGGTCAGCATCAGCACCACGATGGTCTTGAGGCGGATACTCACCTGCTTGGCGGGGTTGCTCGCGTACCTGTGACACGCCTTGGCGAGCACTGCCACGGTGAAGCTCTTGGCTGCCATGCAGGCCTGCACGAACCAATCGCACGTCTTGCACACCATCAAGCCAAGCGTCCAGCCCGTCCGAGAGTACGCGACCGCCTTGAAGGGGACGGCGAAGGCCAGGAGCAGCGTGTCCGCCAGCAGGAGGTTGAGGAGCAGCGCGTTGATCAGGGACAGCTTGGCTTTGCGCGCGTTGCTGATCAGGACCCCCATGGCTGTGGCGTTGGCGGCGAAGCCCACCACGCAGATCACCCCGAGAACTGCGGGCACGACCACCCTCAGCTCCTCGGCGTCCAAGTGCTGGTAGGCGCCGCGCGCGAGCACCGACCGTCGACCCACGGTGCCGTTCCCTGCGCTTGTGTTCGCGTCCATGTCCGTGGAGAGGCTCGTGGCGCACGGAGCAAAAGTGCAGTACGGAGGCACAAGTCCGCAAAACCGCGACCCACGCACTAACAAGTGGCGCGCGGGGTCTGTGCCAGTTTATGAATGTGCGTTTGATTGACAGGTGCCCGCCCTTCCCTCCCCTCCCCTCTTGTCTCCTCATCTCCAGCTGACCGGGGCGCAGCATCCTCTCGAGGCCAATTAGAATGATTACAGGTACAAACTTAATCACTGCACAATTACAGCCTGATTTACAG
The DNA here is from genome assembly GCA_037577295.1 of Ladigesia roloffi. Lineage (NCBI taxonomy): Eukaryota > Metazoa > Chordata > Actinopteri > Characiformes > Alestidae > Ladigesia > Ladigesia roloffi. Next base: position 4,829,941 of record JBBKCR010000031.1, on the reverse strand, counting down.
CCTGATTGCACCATATAGGAGGCTTCTGTAGCGACATGAAGAGCTTCATTTGATTTATTATAACAAACAATTCATCTCTGAAATATAGAACCTAAATCAGTAGTTCACTCAAATTCACATTCTGCTCATACCCCTTCATTAAAACTTTATCTTTATTACATAAACACTCTTTAGAATTGCGGAAAAACACAGCGGCAGCTTATACTAAGCCTGTCATTCAGCATCATGTTGCTTCATAAATGTGACGCCCGTGAGGGGTGTCCAGTTTTACCAAACTTTGTACATACACAATGAAACACAATGTACTTAAGATTTGCTTAGCTCTACCTTAATTTAGCCCTGAAAATATGCCAAACACCTTAATTTTAATTAAGTGCCCATTAATTTGTAAACCGTTC
>JBBKCR010000031.1:4806245-4828496 GCA_037577295.1 Ladigesia roloffi | reverse complement strand
GTAGTGATAGGGCCTATCGAGCATTATATAGCATATATACTTTTAGTGATACTTTTTCATGAGGATATGAACCTTTAGATATATGTGTGTAATTGTGTGTAACAAGAAAGCTGTCCTGAATTTTGTCGTTAAAACTGACATTTAACGTCCGTGAAACCAGGGCTTGCTATATTCACTTCTTGTAACTCACTCACTCACTCACTTACTCACTCACAAGCTTACTCACTCTCTGCTTGTAACTCACTCATTTATTCACTCACTCATTCACTTAATTTATTCACGAATTGTAACTCACTCATTCACTCACTAACTTATTTACTGCTGGTCACTCACTCACTCGTTCATTCACTAACAGTTTGTTCACGGATTGTAATTCACTCACTCACTCTTTCACCCACTAACTCAGCCTATTCACTGCTTGTAATTCGCTCTTTTATCCACACACTCATTCACTCACCCAACATATTCACTTGTTTTAACACACTCACTTACTCACTCACCCACTAACTCGCTAATTAGCTGCTTGTAACTCGTCCACTCACTCACTCTATCACTCATTTACTAACTCACTCTTTCACCTTATTCACTGCATGTAACGTACTCACCCACTCACTCGTTTACTAATTCTTGAACTCACTAACTCAACTTGTAACTCATGCTCACTCTCATTCATTCACTCGCTCACTCATTCATTAACGCACTCTCTCACTCACACACATATGCAACTTGACTTCACTCCTCTCTTGTAAAGTTCAGGGATATTTGTTTGGATTCCCCACCTTTACTAGACATCTGAAAAATATCATGCATCTAAAATCTCCCTCACAGAAGGAATGGAAAATTATTACTAATGTTCTGCCTGATGTCTAAGACATTGTTGTACAGTAGATTTGACCTAAAAAGGCATAAAATGAATAAATGAACAAATCTTTTTGTCTTTGTCAACAAACACCCATGTAGAGGTCTAACGACCAAGAGGTAGGCCTATACAAAGGACGAGTGAAACTAAATATTTTCAACCACATAGACACACTATATTAGAAAAAGTATTCTGACGCCTGACAGGGACTTTAACAACATTGCATTAAAACATAGTCTAGTCATGCTGGAATAGAAAAGGTTCTTCCCCAAACTGTGTCCACAGTGTTGAAAGTATGTCCAAAATGTGTTGATATGCTGCAGCATTAAGATTAGCCATCATCAGAAATAAGGAGCTTAACCCAAACCCTCAAAAACAGACATGTCCCAATACTTTTTCCCTATTGTGTACCTGCTGGATCACAAGAGGCTTTGGATGGCAACCCAATTCCCATTAAGTCTGTAAAGAAATCCAAGCCGATAATTTTCTTTATAATAAACAGTTTGACATTACAGCATCCTGGATGACATGTTGTCAACTGAACCATTTAATCAAGTAGAAATGTTGAATATTTGGAACCCCCTGCAGTACTTTCGCAACGAATAAGATGGTCTCTTGGTCGCCACACGAGGGCGCTCTTGGTCATGAAACAGTGTTTTCAATCTGCTGGTCTCTTTGTGGCTCTTAACGAGGGACACACACACAGGCCTGACGGGATACTCAAGCACAAACATAAACAGCAACTGCGAGGAAAAAAGGACCAAAGAAGTCAAAATGTTTCAACTTGCACATGTTTTCATTTTTTATTTCAACAAATTCCATTAAGCATAAAGACTGCATGTCAGTTAATTGCATTTAAATACATTCTCAGCTATAAAACCTTTTTTTTTCATTAAGAAGTTCACAACTGATGTTGTTTTAGAAGACATTACTTTTTTTTTTTTTTAAAGGACTTGTACCTAAAATTCCCTGATATCACATAACCTTCACTTCTAGTTAGGCTACATCATGATACCGGCCTTTCGCTGCGCCCCAGCTTTCCTCATCTTGGAACATAATAAATGTAGGGTGGTGCATCAGGGGTCTCTGAGAAATGCACAATAGCAAAATGCGAGCTGTTTTGGTGAGAGGCAAAAGTATCTTACATTGTAGACTTGTTTGCACCCTGCTGAGCAGACATTCTTAATAATTACAGTGATTCATTACAAGGAGTGCAATTACAGCTTCCACCCAACACTGCACTGAAGGAACCGAATCCAAGGGGATACGCTTCTTTAGTCATAAGCGTACACAGCCATCATCATGACTGTTTTGCAAACATTCAATTACTTAATTTCATTCTTTATTTCATTCTTTATTATTCCGTTTGTTCGTTTTTTTTGTTTTTTTTTGTTACACAAAGCTATTCGGTCCACATTTCTTTAAAAACAGTCACACTCCACGAACCAAAATACCCAGCCCACCCAAAAAACAGCATCCCACCAACCCCCACCCGACCCACTCTCGAGCCCACATACCAAAAGAAGGCACCACAGCTTATTAACTGTAACATTGAAATAAGAAGACAAATAAAACAGCGACATGAAATGAAACAAAATGTCAATAGTCACTTTCAGCCACTGTGGACCTGCTCAGACCACAATGTTTTCGAAGAACCAATCAAGTAGCAAAGAATCGTCCACAAATTGCGCATTGGCCTGGCCCTCACGGTCGACACGGTCGCATCCATAGTCCGCTGCGGTTCCACGTTTCATTGACAGCTCTGTGGTGGCTGAAGGGCATCATGTGAAGGGCGCTGAGTCCTTTCTGTCAAAGAGACTAGAACATCCATCAGGTTCATTATGAAGGCACCCTTCTGTTTCACGTGCCGGGGCATCAATAAAAGAGGCAATGGGGGAAACGCTCGCTGGCTCACATGGCTGCGTTTCGGCACACACTTGGAATTTTGCCCTCCACCACCTTCTTGAAAAACATCTGTGAAACTTCGCACTGCCACAGTGAGCTCTGTCCTGTTCCAGTTTCAAAACATCAGATGTTTCCTTCAGTGAAATAAATAGAATAAATAAAAGATTGGTTAAAGGGAAGCGAAAGGAAACGCGGAGGCGATGAAAAGTAGGACAGAAGAATGGGCTGCCGCCTCTTATGCACACACGTCTGGCAGCATTACAGCATGTGTGTGTGTGTGTGAGAGAGAGAGGCTCTTTAAGTCCCCAATCTGGCCCTGCTCTCAGCATCCCACTCCATTTCATATTCACATCCACTCGCTTTCAGTGAACAAACACATACTAGCAACTCCTCCAGCTCCAGCGAGCCAAACACTGGCCCCATACAGGAAAACCATCTCTGTCAACGTCTCTGTGTCTGTGTGTGTGTGTGTGCGTGTGTATGGGGGGTGTTCTGAGCCATGCTAGTTGACCTTATCCTGGAAGATGTAGAGGTTGTTGGTGGCTGCCACGGCTATGATGTTCTCCGAGGGGTGCCAGGTGGTGTGGAGTATTTTCTTGCTGAAGTCCAGGCTGTCCACGCTTATCTCGTCCTTGCGCCGCTTGCCGCCTACGCACACCTTGCGTGGCTTCAGGATGGCCCGTGGCTTGCTGTTCTCCCGCGACGCCTCCAGGGTCACATCACGCTTCGTATTGCGGTCGAACATCCGGAAGAAGTTGTTGTATGAGCCGGTCATGATCACACTGGAAAAACAATGCAGATCATGAAGTGAAATTACTAAATGAATATTTAGAGCTGGAATAGTAACACCACAACTGATTGTCTTTACATGGTAAGCTACTGACACTCGCAATGAACGTGAGGTAAGGTCTCTTCCCACCCCACCTGTAATGTACTCTGTGATGCACAGATACAATATACAACATACATTATGATACATTACGAAAATATTCACAAAATAATTTAGCAATAAAAAGCAAAAGCAGAATTCTATTTGAAAGAATCAAATGAAATCTCTTTGAAAGTATCATGCTATACACATATGACCAGTTAACATAGTCTTCTTCTTTAGTTGTTTAATGACAGCTGGCCCCAGAGCAGAAGATAACTGTATTCAATATAGAAACTTTAGCTGCTAGGCTGTTAGCTGTTTGCTAATTATCTGAGTTGCTCAAGGGGTGCATCTAAACTAATTCTTGTGTGGAATACATTTCCTTTTTTTAGCCATTCATTGTATTTAGACTCTGATGTCTCATCTACTGATACGTTTAGGGATCAATTCAAGCAACAAGCGATATAACTGTGCATTAGTGGCTTAATATAAACCCCTAAGAGATTTTATGTAAGTAGCTCTGTTATTATATTGTTGCTGTAGAAAAAAAAAAGATGTCCTATGTTTTTATGCTTAATTTGAAAATGCCAGGTGCTCTTTACACTGAGTCAAATAGTCAATAGACAAACAGAACTGCCCCAAACTGACCTAGAATAAAAACTTGCAAAGTTACAATTATAGTGGAAGCTTTTATTCTGACAGCAACAAATGTGCAAATGTGTAGAATTATATCTTTTTTTATCCTATGGCCTTATCTATAGCTCTCCATCAAAGCTCACATGGTTATGCTTAATATTTTCTTATCATTGTTAAAAACAACGAAAACCTGAAGAGTTTTGTCCACTGACCTGTCTGATCCATTCCACACACACTCGAACTTGTCGAAGATGCAGTCGTTCTCGTACAGTGAGCAGAGTTTACTCCTCAGATAGTCGTGCACCTGAAGGACGCAGATGCAGACAGAGACAGCATTAGGAAAAGATGTCACTTCAATAGCGCATCATTGGTCTCGGGGGGACCCTACGGCACACAGCCCTGTGTTTTCCTGCCCTAGCCACATGATGAAGATGATAACGAGCTGACATGTTCAGCCAGGTGTGGAATGTCAGGGAAATGACTAAATGTACAGTGCAAGGGTCCCCAAGAGCGGAACTAAGGGTTACTCATTTAGAGAGTTTATTACATAAGCTGAGCCCATGAGTACAAATGGTTCTTTAAAAATGATTCACATATTTTTGATGTAGAGTAGGATATACTGAGAGGGTTTTGATGTTCTAACCATGGTGTTCTAGACTTCATAGCACAATGCACAATGTGTGTATTAACATTTCCTCTACAAAGTAACTAGCTGGCATTTCTAAGTGTAATTTTTTACTGTTTTTTGGTGTAATTCAGATGAAAGAATCATATAGTGCTGGTGTATTACGGGTAGTAAGTGAAGCTGGTAGATGAGAAATGTGAAAATTGACTATGCATGTCTGGGAATGCAGTACCTGATAGGTCTCCAGAGGTTTGCTCTCCATGTTCAGATCCCACACCTTCACCGTCAGGTAATCCCGTGTCATCAGGTAACGGCCACTGTGGCTGAATTTTACGTCTGAGATGGAAGAAATGATTTCTGAGAAGAAAGATCGGTTGCTTGGGTCTTCTGGCTCTTCAAAGACTAGAGAGAGAGAGAGAGAGTTATCAGTTTTTGTAGATTTAAATACCTAATCCAAAACTACATATGTCTGAATCTTTTTGATGATGTCTGTCAATAGTTTGGGGACACCTGGCTTGTCACCACTTTTTATGCAAATAAGCATATTTTCTCTTCCAAGTTGCAACATCACAAAGGATAATGATGTCCAACTTTAAAGGTTTTGTGACAGTGTATCCTCTGATTGGGATGTTACCCATTAGCACCGCTTTAAGTGTTTGAAGCACATTTTGTCTATTTGTCTGTTGTCTATTACTGGGCAAAATCAAAAGGAGACACTGGTGAACATGAATCATGTTCGTCACACAAGAAAAAGCTATTTAACAAGTAAAACCTTTTTTTCCCGCCGAATTTTTATTATTTAAAAAAATGTGTGTATGCTTGAAATTGTGACAGGCCCTGTCGTCCTCTCATTTCTGTCGATTGCCCCCTGTCTGCTTGGCTGACGCTGTTGGCCTGTGCTGTCTCAGCAAGACGTCGGCATGGAGGATAAAACAGCGGCAGAAGGAAAGGGGACACAGGTCGATGCAGAGGTACGAGAACCCGGACTGCAGGTGTGTGTCCCAGGCGAGCCGTGTCATGTTGCGAGCTTGTCCATTTGCAGCTTATCCTAGTGTCACTCACCACAGGATAATGAGTCCTCCAGGGAGGCTGTGTGGAGCCGCGCTACAGACAGAAGGGGGGGCTGTTGTGGCGGGGCTTTGCAACATGCCACAGCACAGATTGATTTTTCAAAATATTCCTCCAGACAGCAGCGAGATTCATGATTGTGGGAGGATTAGGAGAAGGAACAACACACAACCACATACACACACACTCACACACACTTACAGCAGCCATAAGTCTGCGGACACCCAGCTTTATATTTGAACGTTTGATTTTTCTTTGTTCTTTATTAGCTGTCTGTTCAGAGCTCACTAGTGTAAAATATTCAGGCTAATCCATTATACTGTTTTTAGTCATTGATCACACTTTTTGAAATGTATTGCATGACATTTTTGGTATCTTCTGATTTTTTAAATCCAAAACAGTTGCCAGGCAAAATAGAAGTCACATGTATCTTTGCATTCTTTTCTGAAACTTGGTTAAATGGGCCATTGCCTTAATGACAGCACCAGTCCTGCAAGGATTATACCAGTAATGTTCTGTGTGTAAATAGTCTCTTTCCCTTTTAACCCACTTTTCAAGTCTCTCTGCTCCCACGCTTCACGATGAATTTATAAGTAACGCTTTACAATAATGCTATCAGAATGAGGTCAGAACAGAAGGATTTTTTTGGTAAATCAGTTTTAAAGGCACAAGAACAACAAACAACTTGCTGATAAAAAGAAGTTAATATTTGTCCAGAAAAACTCAATTCTGACTGGTTTTGAACCGCGAAAAAAAAAGTACAAAAACAAAAATCCAATATTTAATTTTTGACTGCACAGCTCTATTTGGATTTTTTAAACTTTGATAGGTTGCAATATACAGCCACATCTGGATATTTTATTTTTATTGTATGTTATGAGTAAACATTTTTGGTGATTTTGGTGATTTCCTACTTGCTTAGTAATCAGAAAGTACTCCCTAAATGTTCAAGGGGCAGTGTATATGTGCACAAACTCACACATAAATGCCCCAAAACACACACACACACACACACACACACACACACACACACACACAAATACCAATGCAGATACCAGACAATGGTATCAGTACTGGTATTGTGTGACATGTCCCCAGGCAAGGTATTCTGTGTGCCTGCTGTGTGCCGACACACCAGGTGAAAAACGACAGCTGTGTGTAAAATGCTGGGACACGCGGTCATCTCCTCAGACACCAGGCAAAGCTTCAGAAGCCGAAGCACAATTCTCACAGTGTCCCCAAGGCCTGTCATACAGTTCACTAGAAAGAATGCAAATGGTCCATTCAACAGGACGTGGGCGAGCGGAAGAGCGAGCACGTCAATAAAACTCGAGAAATGACTGAATTTATCCAGTGCTGAGATCTTGGTATACTCAGCACAGCACCTTACCACATTGATTTCTTTTCCATACCGCTGCTTAAATGTCAATGTATTCAATCTGATTTTGAAATGTGTGCCGCTGGCCACAGTCTGGAAAAAGGCTCAGAGGATATCTAATGCCCAGAGGAGGACTAATGGAAATTTATCAGTGTCCGGTTATCAACTGAGCCACGTGCAGATTGGGGGGATGCTACTGTATGCAGACTGTATGGATTTATCAGCCTCCCCAAATGAAATTAGCAGGTTGAGTCAAAGCAGACATAATCACATTAAATATTAGCATAAGCCTCACCTCCTCCATCCCTTGCCCAAGGTGGGAGACAGGCTAATCCCTGTCACGGCTGACATGCTGTTTGGTCTCTTGGGGCAAGGCCTGAGTGGAGGGAGCTCGGCTGCTCTATGCATTTGTAATGTTCTGTGTAAATGTTGTATGCAGCTACAGAGGCGCACATACTTTTAAGACGCTTTAAACGGAATAGCTGTCAATAATTAAAGTACGTCTTCAATTAAACAGATGTTGAGAATGAGCGTTAGCTTGGCATCGGTTTAATATTAATGTCAATGTGAAACTGAAAATCATAACATGTAACGCATTCCTTTTTTGTATCATTACATACTTCAAAGGGGGAATTTTGCTTGACGATAGGTGCAGTGATGGGGTGGGGGGGTTGTGGAGTTAAGCACATTTTTTGTTAAATCCCAACCACTTCCTAGTGCAAAACGACATCAGCAAACATCTAAATATGTTTTCAAGGTGGACCAAAATCTCTACACTTCAATCAAATATTCATGGGATATCAAGAATTGTATTTTTGGTATAATGATCTGATTATTCATTTTTAATATGACTAAGGAAAGTCTAAAAAAAACTGCTCCAGTATTAGGCTATGTTACAATACCCCTTCAGGAGGGACTATAATCAGGGTTAGATAAATACGCCATTTATCTAAATGTACCAGATAAATGTACCAGATAAATGTACCATGGCCTGGTAAATTTAACTTCTGTTAGTGTTAAACAGGTAAAGAAAACGTTTAGCTGGCATTCGTTTACCGTCGACTTCATAGTAGCTGCAAATTTCCACATTATAAAAAGCCAATTTATCGTTAGTTATTGATTCTTGGAATTATGTATAATACACTGTCAGTGAAAATACACTGTACTGGCAAAGTCCCTCAATGTACAAACAACAGAACTGTACCTTCAAAGATACAACAGGGCCCTACTTGTCCAATTATTTACTTAAAATGAGTTTTAAAAATACAATTCATTCACTTTCCAAAGGGGAGAGGCATATTTGTACCTTTCCATAGTGGGTGTATGGAGTCAAGGCAGCTTTAACAATATAACTGCAAAGGAATACGGTACAATTATTTATTATTATTTGTTTGCTATGCAAAAGTGCTAAAGACACCCTAGAAGGTCTCACTCCAGTAACAGTATTTATTCACTGAAAGGTGCAGCTTTGTACTAACATGGCACCTCTTGGGAAGAATCTTGAGAAGAACTTTAGTTTTCAGTCCTGTATTATATTTGTTATTAAATGTTATAGTTGTAGGCTCACTTTCTGTCAAACTAAATCCATGGGACATGCTGAAGGCAGAGAGTTTGCAAATATATACACATGTGAAAGACGTCAGAAATCAGTATATAGGGTTCTGGGTTGAAGGGTCCTGGGTGATGGCGAACACTTCCAAAGACAGACAACCTCAACTGGCCGCAATGCTTAAACCTTGCCTTGTCTGAATCTGGGTGATATTCCTGAGTACTCACATTTGGAGTGGTTGTCACAGAGCGCGGCGGACCTCATATCGCACAGCCGGATGGAGCCTTTACTGCTACTGTAGACGAAGGTGTTACACTGGTGAGGATGAAACTCTGCTGCCGTTATCACCTCCGTCAGCTCCTCCATGTTGGCTGGCTTAATGTCTACAATGTCTAGAAGCACAGCTCAGGAAATACTTCAGAAAAGTGTGAAAATATAACCTGCTACTCTCCCACAGCTCCCCCTACTGTCCCTAACTGATAATGATCACTCCTGTTCCTGATTACTGGACTCATTAGAACTGCTATGTACTCCTGTGTGGCCTCGGTTACACAGCAAAGACTTACTTTGAGTCTAAACCGTAATCTTATTGCAATTACAAACTTTTCCAATGTTTTCATGCTTTCTTGTTAATGATTTTGAATTTCTACAGTAAAGTTCTGTCTGTTGGTTTCATGTGTTCAAATATGTCAACGTAGTACCTGAGTCTTGTCGCTACTTCTAGCATCACTAAATATTTATCAACAAGAAAGATTTACACCAAACAACAATGACAGCATGCGTATAGTACAGCACATCTTCATGGAAACAAGTACCATAATTATCTAATTACAGCATTTACAATGTGTGAATAATTTATGATAATTTTCTTCGAAGATTCCCCCATAAACAATTTAACTTTTGTTACTGCAATAATTTTGGTGATGGTGACCTTAACATTCAACTGAAAATAAATTAAACACACACAACAGATTGTAATGTAAACCTAAGCACCACATTAACCTCAAATGTATTAAATTGTCTTTAAATCTCATGAATTTATATTTGTTCCACTCTTTTTCACATTTGCAACATACCACTCCCCCCCCCCCCCCCCCATGACCTTTATGCCTCAAACTCCCTATAACCAAGGATACTGAAGCTCCTGTTGGTGATCTCCAGGTGCCACAAGTTGATCCTCAGGTCGTCCGTGGACATGTACGTCTCATAGTCACTGTTAACAGAGATGGAGTTTATGTGGTACGTGTGGCCATTGGAGAACACTCTTCTGGGGGTGGCCTCCACCATGAGGTCCATGGGCCGTAGCACTGGCACCTGGAACAACAGGGATCAAATAGAGGAGAATCAGAAAAGATTCAATATATAAAACCACCCTAGTGAAGAAACCTCTCAAATCTAAAGACTGGACATCACCCATTTACAGGCAGATCTGCATACATAAATTTATAAGCAAATATAGTGGATTAGACTATTGAACAAATACCAGGATATTTTTGTTCCTTCATGCCCCCCCCCCCTCTCATAATAGACATAAAATCCCCAGTTCCATCTTAAGCACATCATTTCCCCTTAATTGGAGGCTAAATCCACCATAATAGCTGTTCAGCATGGGATCGACATTTGTGAACAGGGCCTGCAGAGGGTCCGGACCCCTTGGTCGACACTTCCTACAGCGCCATGTCTATTCTGCTCAGGTCTTAATTGCACCACGCAGATGCTGTGCACACTTTGGTCCAAAATGGCGTGTGTTTAGAAGCAGCAGGCCGTCTCTCCTGGACTGATTTACTCCTAATCGTTTGACGCTCTGGAGTGCTTCTCCACACCACGTGAGAGGCATTCAGAATAGCCCTTAGCAAAAACTCCACAATACTATTCATTATCTTTGATGCTCTTAAAACAGCCTAAGTGACATTTTAGATATGAATATGAATTGGACTATTTCTTTTAAAGTGCCACTCAAATCCATTCATTCTCAAATAGCCTATTCATTCTACAGCAAGGTAAAATGATGCTAGGTGATTATCATTCATGTTGATATGTGCATTTCTCCTTGTTTGCATGGGGCAGATTGTTACATTGTTACACTGTGCCAAAAGCAGACATGCAGACAAAAACTGGCAGTGAATCAACGCTAATAGCTGTTCTAAACATGCTGAACTGACCATTAAATAATGTTACTGAGAACAATTCTTTGGTTTTAGAACCAAAAATTGTCAATGAGTGTATTTCTTACATGTCAAACATTACATATTAGGAAAACATAAACAAAACGAATTAAAACTATCAATGAATGCCAAAAAAACTAAATCAAATAAGGAACTGAAGATGTTTTCAGATATGGAACTTTTGTTGTGTAATACAAATTCCAGAAACCAACATGCAAGGCATTTATTGTAAACAATGACATATTTGGAAGGTAAATGTAAGGACAAGGTTTGCTATGGCATTCCTGATCGGATGAGGAAGAAACTTTGATAGTCTGTATGCAGGGCAGTAATGTTATCTGGTATTCTGTCCATTTTCTAGGGCGGGTCCGAATGCCATTTTTTGAGCTTATTCGGTAGTGAAAAACATTGAATACTCGAGGCTTCGGTGAGAGGGGGCTGGATGTATTCTTATCTTGTATTCGGCATCTTGGATTCAGAAATATTTTCAAAGTATAATTATAAATAAACAAACCGCTAAACACAGCTTTTCTTTTTCTGCCTCTATAACCACATAGCCCGGTTTGAATTTGCCGCGAGACTCGGCCGACCGGCACACTCCTCTGCCGAGTATCTCGCTCATATTTTTCTTACTTTTTTTTACGTGGATCCACTGAGCAGGCACCAATCTGCCTGGATAAAACATATATATAGATAAATAAATAAATAAATAAATATATATATATATGTTTTTCCTTGGTCCGAGCTGCGGGGAGAAATACACCGTTAGACCCGGAGCGCATTTTAATTCTCTGCAGCTCTGTTAAAGACAGACGTGCATTTTAATGCTCTCCGGCTCTAACGGTTTACAGCTAATACCTCCGGTGGGTCAAAGCGGTTGTTGAAAGGTCTCCTGGACGTCTATTTTACTGTGAAGTTTGAGGCGGATTGGTGCCTGTTTAATGGATCTATGTGGTTCGGAAATCCCGGGGGTCAAAAAGAATTTTCTTTCGAAAATTCGAATCTCAAAATGAAAACTCGAATGCCACCCCGCCGAACGAATATTCGAATATTCGAGTATACGAGTACAGCCCTACAATTTTCATGAGTTAAAAAGGGTTTCCATCAACCAGTAAACACTAAAAATGTTTTCTCCCATCAGCAAATAATATATCAGCAACCCCTACTGAGAAGTGCTTCCCGCTCCAGCTCTCCACTACTAAGGAATGACAAATTTCTATTATTGGCTCAGGGAGATGGTTGAGGAAAGCTGATTATCCACTGCTTTGAACTGTCTCTTCTCAAGTCTGCTTCTCAAATGTAGACCTCTCCATAGGGTCCATATAACACTGGGGAGAGACAGTGGAAGAAAAATTCACCGTTTTCTTCCTCTGCCCCTAAGACATAGGGAAATAGATGCCTTTTCTATTTTTAACATAGTGCATGTTCCATTATCATACATCAGTAGTTACAGATTTACAATTTATCAAAAGATTTCCAACAGTAAAGTACCATTTTAATCCCAATGTAGGTTTTCAAACGCATGTATTAGTATTTAGTCATATATCATTTATTATAGAAGAGGCATCGCACAACATACACACCACCCACTGAAATTTATTGACTCTGCTGGAGAAAACCAATAAGTCACACGAAACCAGGAAATCATTAAGAACCAAGAGAGGCCAAGAGAGAGGACATGTTCTCTGCTGGGTAAATAGGTTTCGGTAATAGTCTTGCACACTCTGTGTGGGACAAAATTACATTAAATACTGTTCCATAATGTAATTGTGCAAATGAATGTTAAGGTCACAGTGCTTAAACACTACAATGCATTAATGAAGGCATAACTATTACACTAAACCACAACATTATTGAACAAAAATTTTGCTAAGTAACCATGATGAGGCATACTGTACTCCAATTTATTGCTAACCAACCTGTTTCTCTAAAAATACATTCTCAAAACATCTCTCGTGCCTCACTTCTACCACATCCACCTTCTTTTAGCTGGTATAGTCATGGTCATGTCGTTTAGGACCAAGTGAAATTTACCACATGGTTTGAAATACCATGATAAAAGCTGGATGGATGGTTTTCCGGGTGTATTTTTATGGAAAACATTTGCCTGAGTTTTGACATCTAGTGTTTGGTAGCCATGTTAGTTTGTTAGATCAAATTCTAAACTTTAGGAGCAAAACTGCAAACACGTTTTTACTGATTAACTACATTTGGGGTGAGAAGAACACCCAATAAATGAGATTTTGTGAAGACCTATCAATTTAATTCTCTGCATGTATTCCTTGAAACGTCATGCTGGGACTAAAAGGCATGTTATTATTGAAATCTCTTGATGTTCTGCCATACTATAGATCTGATACACACCAGGCTTAATCATAATTGTAGTTTTTTTTTCTTCTTTCTCAATATTAGGTGCCTGTTAACTACCCACCTGAGACACCGGTCACAGTTTGGAATTACGAGCTCTCGAGCCTCAAAATGAGCTCATCAGAATCCTCGGGCAAAATCACATGCAGTGAGAGGAGCAGGAATATGGGGCTGGCAGAACACATGACATGTGTGCTCATCTTGCCCCACAGTGTCTTCCCTTCTTCCCCTGCCCACTTCAACCGCACCTCACCGCACTCCTCCGCCTGTGCCCACCGATAAATCCCTCACTTCATCTCTAGCACACATACATTTCACGCTCCAAATGGGATTGCCACCCTCTCCTTGCCACCGGCCCTGTGTCAGGCTAATCTTCCGCACCAGCCAGACAATGGCAGAGGAGTCCTACGTTTTAATCCATTAGACCACGGAGCCCAAAAAACAGACACCACACCAAACACTAATGGATACACAGAGTCGCGCCCCCCCCTTTTATATGTGGATTCAATTTGAAGGGCTGGGTGAAAGAACACGAATGGGTGAGGGAGAGAGAGAGAGAGAAACGATCACGTCTTCTTCACTGCACGCACTCATCGCTCTCAGCAGCTGCCTTTTGATTAAGAGAGAGCTGCTGTCTATTGATGATAGATCATTCATCAGTGCTGGCCCTGAGCAAGCAAAATGTGATTTTCACATGGAAATTGCCTTGAATAGGAACTGCCTCATGTCGCATTTCCAAGAGAATGCACCACCAAGCTTCTAATGAACTGCAGACTGCTGCTGTGGGACTGGGTGTACTTTCTACGGAGCCCGCTCAAATCTCCACCCAGGTAATCTGCCAGTCTGAGAATGCAGTCAAGAGTAACACGAGTCCATTTTAAATTTAAATGATATTTGGTTGTAGTCAGAGAAACAGTACAACCAATTTATATGACGACATTTCTTTAAATAAAATGCTGATCACACGTAATTGCTGTTATTGTTCTCCGAGATGAAGTGACCTTAAGGCCTTAAGACTCAGAAGACACTCATTTTCATATTTCCTATGTGAATCTCTCAGCTCCTCAGTGTCTGATGTCAACATCAAAGGCAGATTTACATATCTAACGTATCTACATACTGTTTCACTTCAGTGTCAGCGGCATAGTAAATGTAGGACTTAGTTTGTATGCTTCTGAAGAACATAAGCGGAGGCTCCTGAGTGGCACAACTGTCCCTGGATGGATTATCTGGTAGAAAAGTAGAAAAGAGCACAATTGCCTGCCCCTCCCCCCACACTAATCCCTCAGTGTGATACTAGCTAGAACTGGAATAGAATTAGCAGTTAGTACTCTCCTCAAAGTGTGTCAAGCTAGCTTCATGTGACTCAGAGGAAACCCCTGTGAAACTTCAACATCCATGTTTTACTTTGAGACCATAGCAGAGGAAGGCCTAGCTAGTGGAAAACACTAAACTGGGAAACAAATCGGAATCTTCAAAAACCCAAAAGCATCAGTAGCATACTGACATGAGATACGTATTATTTAGGAAATTATGCATGAAATCCCAAATTTGAACATGATTTGATTATTTTGGCATGATTGAGAATTTTCCTTTGGAATTTACTTTATAAACCATCTAGATAAGCATTTACACAATAGCGGTAGTTAAATTATGTTTTATCTTTATATTTGTTAACTGCATAAGGATATTATTTTGTCTTAAACGTGAAAACAAAGTTGATTTAATATTATTAGAGTGATTGCAACGATAATAGATTCCAGCATTCTAAAATCAATACAGCTGAATGGCCACATTCAGGTCAGTACATCTTGATGGACTGACGCATTTTTACACTCCTTGGCACTCACCCGTAGTGAGGTGATGGTGGAAGGATCTCGAATCCTTCCATCTTCATCCTTCAGATTGTAGCCTTCTGGTCTTTTATCTCGCTCACTGATCTTCCATAGCTTCACAGTTTTATCTGCGCAGACACACACACACAGCAAAGCCAACAGGAGAGAGCAAAGTAAGCACAAATGAGCAAAGATAAAGAGAGATTGCACACAATCTGGCACAATACTGGCAAGTCTCCAGTTCAGTGGAGGATATAAGATGAAGTCACACTGTCTGAAGGGAGAGGCGTATGTCCCCTGAGTCAAATTACTTATGTGACAGCAGCACTATATTCCTGTATTATTGCATACCTCTGTAGACTACATGCATTAAAGCAGTTTATTTATTAGTCCATTACACTGTATTTATGGTACTATAAAATATATTGTAAAAGGGGCAGGTCCGCTCCTTAAATCCGATAAGCTGAGTCACGTTTGAAACATTGTAAAATATTGAAACATTGTAAAATATCTCAACATCATGAATTTTGTATTGAAGCATTACATCTTTAAAATTGACTGTGCTGCACACAGGATAATCGTTGACTGTTAAGATGAAGCAAGGAAAAAGAAGCTGATAACTTATTTCAGCCATTAAAATGTAGTACAACTTACAGATAAAACCATAATAAAAAGAGAATTAACTGACTAAATGACTCGAAGTAAAATTTTTACTACAATGAATTAAAGTCCCATATTGATTTCAAGTATTATATTATTCACTACAAAACTACAATCTAGGAAAAGGAAAGAATATATAATTTGAATGGCCTACAAGCTTCAAATATCTGTACATTTGTACATCTGACCAATTTTATCCTTTGGCCCTATATAAGGTGCTTTGTGAATTTTACAAGAACATCATGCACTAGCTATACAACTTTGATTGTAAAGCTAATTGTTTACATATCTAATGTTTGCATTAAATATGACAATATTGTAAAATGAACATTGTTATTTTACAGAATGTACAATAATGAGAATTTTTATGTATTTTGTACTCCTTCAGCAGTCCATGATTGCTTGGCGATGACATGATATATTTGAATTAAAATACAGTATTTGGAAATGTTTCTTACTTATAATAATAACTTAATCATAAAGGTAAAATTATCATTAATAATTTTCAATATATAATTCGATATAATACTTAATGTTGTCTGCCATTTTAAAAAGCAAAGCAATAAGCTGCAGAGTTACCGTGATTGTATCATGACTATAACTTACCTGCAACCAATTCACTGAAACACACATCATATCATGGCTTATTACTTTATTATTATACTGATGTTTCCAATGTAACTAGTATTTCTGTGAGGATTTCTGTCAGAACACTGTGTGGGGGAATCTTTAGACTGTAAAACTTACACCAAAACTCCCTCATTTCAAAATATCAAGGGTAATTAATTTTTGTATTATTTGGGCTCTTCAGTGTATTATGTCACTTTTGTATTATTTTGGCTTGTTCACTCACCGTTGGTGGAAAGCAGGAAGTAAGCTGCATTCTGCTGGGGCAGCCACCGGATCTTGTTGATTTTCTCCTCGATCTCCAAACTCTTTAGATAGTCAAACTCAGGTTCGTGGCTCTGGAACGTGCTGTAAACATTATACTCTCCTCTCCTGTGAGGCTGGTTCTTACTCTGGAAACAACATGTTACAAGAAACAACATGTAAACCACCAGTGCCTGTGATAGCAATTAGTACTAGGCATAGTCAGGCATAATGTGGCTTTCATGATTTGATGCAGAATATGTTGAACAGTAAATAATTAAATTAAACAAACATCCATTAATTTGTGGCTTTTTTAAATGAAAAATGTGAGTGCAATCAATAAAAATAAGGGCAGGTTTACATTAGCCACTGGAATCAATAACTATGCAAATTTACAAAACAATCCGAGATAAATGTGAGGCTAATCACAGACCCTAAACTTTACGTGCTACCGTTAAATTGTTTGTTTATATTGTTCTTCTGTGCAGTAGCTTTGCTAGGAGTGTTTTTTAATGTCCAATGTAACTTAAATTTGCTTGAGTCTCTCTGTTACCTTGAGTTCATAACTGTTCATCACTGTTGCATTCATCTAATATAATCTGCTTGGTTTATATTGTGCCTTGCAGTCATTTTCATACTTTCAGTTTATTTGCAGCACTGGTGGTCTTGGAGGTTTTTTTCTTACCTGTGACATTCCTATTTTAAAGCAAAATGCCTAACAACTCTCTCAAATGATTGGTTAAGCAGACATTTTGACAAGCCGCATATTTATGCATCATTTTGGTTATTTATGAATGAGATGTTTCTTTGGGGGGGCCATTACAAAAGTTGGTGGGCTGAGAAATATTATTAATGAGTAGCCAAGCAAACACTAAAATATTTAAGTAGCTACATAAATCACTTTAAAAGCGATTTGATGTCATGCTTGAATGAATTAGTTTGATCAGTCATCAGTGTTAATTGTTCTTTCTTGTGTCAAGAATTCAGAAAAATAATGGCTGTATATCAGTGTGTCTATAACATTCACAACTGCTTCACATCAACAGCAGTAATTTGAACACTAGAAAAAGCATTTGTCTACTAAGGACTTAATTAGATTTGTACTGCAGTTGGAGAGATCATGCTAATAACATCACAGAAATATCATTAATACTGATAGGATTATAACAGCTGTAGATCAGTGTGGGTTGGCAGAAGAATGTGAAAGATGGCTTGTCGTCTTTTACCTCCTGTTCCCGCTGGAAAACCACCACACGACCTCCCTTGTCCCCAGTGGCCAAGAGCTCCCCTGTTGAGTTGAACTCAACTGTGGAGATGATGTCGGCTATAACACAGCACCAGAGAGAAAGAGAGAGACACAGAGAGAGAGAGAGAGAAAGAGAGAGAGAGAGGAAGAAATAGTTAAAATAACTACCCCCACTGTGTGGCAGAATTTTTATGGACAGAATTATTCGCCACAGTGCTAAACCAAACAGCAAAGCTTCTGGACAGCAGCCTCCTGAGACACATCAAATAAATTTTCATCGTAGTATGACACACAGAAGTGTTAATGAACATTTTACACCAGAAAAGCCACATCTCGAATACTGTAAAAAACACTGCAAAAACACAGGACTTCATCATGTTCAGTATTAAAATGCAGCGTGAATCCTGTCCAGAACAGTGTGCACTTCTTCCAAACCCTAATTAAAACTATTCAGGCCACGGAAGAATATCAAAACAGAATGAAGACTTCAACCTGACCTTAGTGATAATATAAAACACTGTTCTAATGACCCACATTCTGCAGAAAATGGGTTAAATGAGACTTATAGATGGAAAAGCCACTGGATGATCAAAGCTGGGGAGTATGACATGTAATCCACCCAAATCATCCCAGATTGTAATTCCCCCCCTTTTTTTTTTATCAAAGCCCTTCCTCTGAACATAAGATTAATAATTTGCATGGACTCAGAGCTGCTGTTTCAGCAGGAATGTGGCTCCATGTTCCCCTGGATAGAGGGTTTGCTTCACTGGAGAGAGGAAACACCACATGATAAAGACATTCAGCATGCCCCCACATGCTACAATGCTTCAGAATCAAGCTTGGTTTTTCATAAAACCGCATTATTTTATAATGGATTATTCCAGGTATTTACAGATTTAGCATCCCATTACCAAGAACACGAAAATCTTTCCACTGGCGTCTGTTCTTCAGTGTGTTCACATGACCAGGCGTCTTTTGAATCTGTGGGTTTCATATAGTTTCCTAATACATGGAAGTTTGTGTCAATTTACTTCATGACACACATGCAGCGCATAGAACTTACAATGACAGCATTCATTTACAAGGAATGTATTAAACAGTAATTATGCAGTAATAATGCAGTTACCACACAATGAATGCAGCTTTATTTACTGTAATCTGAATCAGAATGAATGAGGAAAGAGCAACTTTCTAGAGGATTAGCAGTCGTTGAATTAATAACATTAAATAATATCCTCATGTATGTAGGCACTGGCCCACTGCAACAGAGCAGTCCTACCTTTTAGATATCTCCTTTTATCCTCTGTAAAGAGATGCATCTGCTTTAGAAGCCGTGCCTTTGTTGAAGGGAGAGATGCTACAAATGTATTTAAGGAGAATATGGCAACATTCCTTCCCTTTTTGCCAGTTTACAACGACGAACGCAGAAAGAACGATTATTCAAAATCTGTAGGCACCTCAAACAGAGGCAAATAATTTCGCTCAGAGTGGATGCGCCTTTAGTAGCGTGCTCTTATGAAAAATGGAAAGGCACAAATCTAATGAAGAGAGAAAGAGAGAGAGAGAAAGGAGAGGGAGAGACAGAACAGCTTCGATTATTTTTCTTCCTCACCCACACCCCACCACAGCTTTAAAGCTAGCTGAATGGAGAAAGGCGGAAGCGGTTGCCATGGAGACCACTTCCATCATGGATTGGAGCGGTGCTTTACAGCTCGCTGAGCGACTCGGGCACACTAAGAGTGCCACAGCATAACTGAACGAGTGGCCAGCGTCCAGGCTTTTAACACGGCAAAGCATTCCGAGTGATGGAAGCCAGGAGGGTTTTTATTCTTACCATGCGCTGCCATTAGGCTCCTCTCAAATGTTCAGATGTGAACAGGTTATGAAATGATGGGTTCCTGCTGACCTTTGCCATGCTAAGGTTCTTAATTCCTTCCCCCACTGCGGCAGTCAATAAATAAAATATTCCAGAAATCCTGTTTATTTTCTCAGGATCAGTCCTTTTTCATAATGATAATCCAACAAACAAGACACACCTCCACCCGAGCACCCGAGCTCTTTTGTGATTGGCTTTATTTTGGAAAGCAGATTCACTCAGAGTAGCTTTAGGGGTATAATGGAGAGACGGTGTGGGCGGTGGTGGGGCTACTATCGAGTGGATTAGTCCCTGCTGTTTTCCGCACATATTGGCAAATATCTGGTAAGGTATACTCCATCTCCTGCATCAGTATATTTTGGTCTGTTATCATAGATGACTACTTCATCAAAATGTTACTATTTTTAAAAAAGAAAAAAAAAACACCTTCATCCACAAAACAGCTATTGAAACAAATACCCATTGCATTATATTATAAATATGATATGAGCCTGTGGGTTTTCTGTTCTTTTATAGATATTTGTGCTGTTATTATTGTCCTTAGCAACCAACTGTACAGATAAAGGCAAGAGCTAGGCTGAAAAAACATTGAAAATATTCATTTAAAAGACATATCGCTAATAACTTGGATGGTCAGTGACCCAACAGACACAAAATCAAGAGTAGAGCCACATGATCCAGGAATTTCTGTGAATGTGTGAAATGTGAGACAAAGAAAGAGAAAGACAAAGACAGACAGTGTAAGTCAGATCATACATCAGAAAGCATGTTCTAGTAGACGCCCAAAGCAGCAAGGCAGGGCAAGACAGAATAATTTCATCATAATTGCACTCCCCAGCTTTGAAATTCACCATGTAGGATGCCAGCTGACGTAACACAGCCCCAGGAGCCTTCGCGTCTGAGGACTTTCTTTGCACCCCTTTGTGCACCAGAATAAGTGAGAATGAACAGACAAAGAAATGTACATTTAATTTTATTATTTTAATGTGGCAACCAGCGCTTCTAATGCTCTTTGCAGTGTAACTACAAGCCATAGATATTCATCAGCTACATGAGAAATGGTAAACGTTGCTGCTTCAGAGCATTTGTCTCATTATGAACACGCTAACCTTCCAAAGCAACTAGGAGCAGATAAGAACTGGAGATATGAGTAGGCTTTTCTCTTTCTCTCGCTTTCTCACTCTCTCTGATCTAGCTTGCAAGCTCTTCTTATATCAGAATTGCTCTTTAGAGCTGCATTGCTCCAGGTTTACACTAGAACTATGCAGCCAATGCTGCTAATAAGATTATAGCTAGCATGCAATCTTAATGCCTGAATCATTACACACTTGCTTCAACCTCATATATCTCAAACAGACTTGCTTACATTGTTTTCTGGTTTTTGACACTGTTTCGATATTTTTATCCATCAAAATGGAAAAACAATTATTATCTGTTAAATTGCTTAATACTGCAGTAGCAGTATATTACAAACACATTGCTGAACCTTCACATGACATGGTTAAATGCTGGCCTATATTATCATGAGTGAATTTCTTTTAATCATATGGGTGCCTTAATTCAGGGATTGTTTGGGATTCTTATAAATATATACATTTCAGAAGCTACTTTAAAAAGCTCTGTGATTGTAGGCACTACAGTAATAAGCTAAGGATATATTGCACTGAATATGTAAACATTCAGGACACCAAAATGTATGCTTAGTTTCAAACGTACCGCAGACATGTTTCATATGAAGCTGGCACTGGAGTCTAAAAACACAGTGAAACGTCCAAATTTGCATAGAGTTTGAGCGACTGAGAGAGGCTGTTTTTTTTTTTGTTTCTTACGTTTGTCACCATCTATTAAAACCCGGTAAAAATTGGCAGTAGAATAGCCATAGAAGGCTTTCGCAGTCATAATGTTTCAGCAGTCATAATGTTTAATATATTGAAAGAATATTTACAATCAAAACAACATTATTTCAACTCTTAAGATCAGATGTGCCTTGACATGTCTCATCTTCGTAGTTGTTTTACAAATTGTGATTTTTTAAAATACACTCCTGACTGTTTCTGTTGGGCAACACATTTATAAACCACTATGGGTCCTATAATGCACATGACAATGTGCTTTCGTCACTGGCGCAACCCATCATTGCTATATTGTGAGAGCGCATCGTGCATTTATCCACCAGAAAT
This sequence comes from Ladigesia roloffi, assembly GCA_037577295.1. Lineage (NCBI taxonomy): Eukaryota > Metazoa > Chordata > Actinopteri > Characiformes > Alestidae > Ladigesia > Ladigesia roloffi. The sequence goes on along the minus strand of JBBKCR010000031.1, from coordinate 4,806,406 downwards.
CTGCGCTGTGATTACGGCAGATGACAATGCGCTGGGTGGGGCGGGACACTGGAAAGAAGGGGTGTGGTGAGGCGCATTGCGCGTATTTGCTATATTATGAGAAGTGAAAGTCATTGCGCCACTGACCAGAAAAAAACTGTTTTTTAGTCATTCGCGCATTG
>JBBKCR010000031.1:4767498-4783001 GCA_037577295.1 Ladigesia roloffi | reverse complement strand
TTATATATATGAATTTATATATTCCTATAGAATTATCCATTCTCTTTGGAGCTCAGCATTAAAAATAGCATCACATTCCTCAATCACATGATCACTGGATGATCCCTATAGGCTATAACATAAGGATAAATATATAGAACCCAAGGAATGTTATTTACCATACAATCAGTATATATTTATATCAATCCAAATCTGGGAAACTGTTTTCAAATTTTCTTTTTAAATCTCTCCTCAAGTAACCTTTGGTATTTCTATTATTGGATTTCTTGTCCCCTATCAGCATCAGGCCTAGTCTAGACATAAAAATAAGCTAAAGATCCATTTACAGGTTTCATTCCAACCACTCCTTGCCTTGCATTGTATCATGGAGGTTGTGTCAGTCTGAAATTCAAATCCTCACTCTCTCCTCATTCTAGCAGCAGACTTTTGGCAGGAAATGTACTGTTGCCGCCAGTTGTTTAGGAACAGTTACTCAAACTCTGCACAGAGTGTAAAGAGGATGTTCGAAGGAGGAGGAGTCCATAACTCGTGTGCTGTTTAGGAAAAATAAACCTGATGGATTTGACAGGCTGCAGCTGTTTTTTTTTTCCTCTTGACAGTTTAGTGTATTTTTATGAATGGGGTGGAAAAAGTCATTTGGAAAAGGGCAATAAGGCTGTGTGGAGTTGCAATGCAGTAATTCTGTTTTATTAGTGGAACTAGTGGAAGACTTAGTGCAGGTGGTTATGGTAGGGGGGGTAAAGAATTAGAACTATGGGAAGCTCTGATCATTTTTCTGTTTGTACTGTTGATAATTCACTGAAACCCCTGCACAAAAGTGCAAACTGCTGGTTTTTTTTGCTTTGGTGACATCTGGGCCTTGTCCGCCACACCCCCTATTCCTTGTGCTGGTTGTAATATCACAGCATTTTTCGAGGCAATACATAATTTTTAATGCATTTATGTGCAATATTATGAAGAAAAATATAATTTACGAAATTGTAACACAAAAATTCATCTACATTTCCACCTACAAAATAACAAAAATGTTTTGGTATTGTGGAGGGAAACACGTCTTGGGATTGTGAAATAATGCTGCTATCAGAGGCGGGAAGTTCGAATGTTGCTAATTTGAGAATGCTATTTATTTCTCTTTGCTGCTGATTGGCTGCTGTCCTTTGAGGCTGCTGCAGTCCAGATATTCTGCCGTGGAGCGTCTCGAATGTTCTCGTTTTTTTGTTTTGTTCTTCTTAAAGACCTGTATTTTTATTACTGTAAATTGAATTTATTTACTACTATATGAAAAGTACATAAATACAAAAATCATTATACAGTAAAAAGTGTTTTTATTGGCCCTGCGACGTGCAGGTGACTGTCCAGGGTGTACCCCGCCTTCGCCCGTAGCAGCTCCAGCCCAGACCCCCCATCCCCCACTCACACACACACACACACACACACACACCCTGACCTCAAGTGCGGGAAAAATGGGGTAGAAAATGGATGGATGGATGGATGGATGTATGGATAGTGATTTTATGTATAGTATGTATAGGGCAGATGGTTCATAGGTGACTACATTACTTTCCTGACCATCTCATAAAATATCTAGTGCTTTTTTTATATCAAACAAAACATATCTGAATACTTTTTACAGCTTTCTCAGAATGTATCTTTCGCTATGGCCTTCACCATAAAGCATAACCCAAACTTAAACTTGAAGTTTCCTTGAGTAAAAGCATAAAACAAAGACTGAACTGCTTTTAAAAGCCGTCCCAAGGTTTCGTTGGAGAGGTGTGGAGAAGTCCTATTGTAGTTATACAGACGGCATGATGTTCTGTGCAGAGAGGAGTTTTTGTGTGTGTGGTGCTTTTGTCTGTAGTCTGGGTCACCTGTGTAGGATCACAATTCATCGAAATGTGTTACAGTTGCATTCAAAAGTGAATTAATTTTGTGCCAAGACAGAGAGACACCTTTATTATCATCAAAGATCCTTCTGAGAACAAAGGGGTTCTGGTGGTATCTCACCCTGAAAACTGACCCTCTGCCCTTCAAAGACTCTTTATTGCACCAATTCACAGATTAGGGTCCCTCTGGTCTCTTCTCTCACCCAATTCCCCCACAGACATTCCAGAACACAGAGAATTTCACAACCAAAAGCAGACACCTTTGCTTTTATTTTCTATGGTTTTCTGTTAAAAATACGCATTCCCTTATTTCTGTCTTTCTGATAAGTATTTTTGTTTAATGTGTATGTAGACCCCAAGCACTGATGCTTTGAATCCATATTCATACTATTTCCTCAAGTGCCTTCCCTTTTCTTCTGACTGAAAATTAACGTGGTTTTTCTAAGAAGGCTCAGGGAGACCAAGTCTCCAAAATGGACAAAATAACATTTGTCATATTTGATCATTAATCGTTCAATCAGGGAAAGTTTAAAAAGTCATGCTACCCAATAATCTTAAACCACATTGTATCTAAGCAGTCTTTACTTTTTGTGTTACTTACATGTGTATGCAATTAAGTATGGGTGCTGGAGAATGTATTCAGGAATCAAATCTTTAATATGCTCTTTTAAATGTATGCTTGTTTGATGTCTATGTGATCTCTAGATCACAACAGAATTAAAAATACACATGCCAATATCTGGCTACTATTTGTTTAAGAATTATAAACTGTAATTTGTTCATGAGAAGTTCCACAGGCTGAATCAGATATTATATGCAGCCCTCCCCCTCACAAAGGAGCAAGGAAGGCTGCAAGATTTGTAATTGGCCAAAGGGACAATGATGGAAGTATCAGGACCCCCCCCCCTTACAAGCCCTGTGTGGCCATAAAATACACAGATTCAAACCAAAGTTTGAGCCGTTTTTGAGCAGTTTCAGGGGAAGAGTAGTCTTGGAGCAGTCTTGGAGCAGCATTCAGAAGTAGTCCCAGAGCAGCACTAGGAGCAGCCTAAAGAGACGGGACCAGGGACTAGAGCATCAACAGAAGCAGAGACAAGACCAAGACCCTCACCTGAAACAAAACTTCATCACCTCTGCAAACCCCAAGTTCCACAGCTGAGCCTTCACTCTCAAGCCTGCTCCTTTGCTTCATCAGCTCCACTGCTTTATCAACTCCACAACCAAAAGAACTGCAACTCCATCATCTCTTCTCCTTCCAAGAACTTCCAAAGCTTCAAGGCCAAAGAACACTGAAACTTCCTTCTGCAACCTTCCTGCAACCCCAGATCAACCAATAAGTATCAGTTACTGAATAAGTAACAGTTACTTTCTAATTTTGATGACTTTGGTGCAACAATCTGTGTACTTCTGATTACTGGGTTGTACTTGTATTGTGAAGCCGCTGTCCAGGAAGGTTTTAGCTATTTCTGTAATCTGTTTTAATATCACTACTCAATTATTATTCACATTTACTATATTCTGTGTTTGTCTGTTTTGTGTGTTTGTCTATCGTGGTAAATAAATGTTAGCGTGATCAGTGATTCATTTTCTTTTTCAGATAAGGCAGTGTCACTTTTCAGGTTCGATACGTTACCTTGCGTTTTGGAGTCATAATAATTAGCTAAAATCCCCTTTTCAATGAATATATTTTCTAAAAGCGAAGCTCTTTTTAAAAGCGCAATTAAAAAAAGTTTTAAGGGTTAATTAAAGTACTTTGTCTGAACTATTTCACAGGCTGAACAGTTCATGCAGATGCTTAATGCCCTGCTTGATAGAAAACCCCTAATTAATCAATAAATAATCAAATACTAATTGATTATTAATCAATCAATTAAGTACAGGGTGAGTCAGCCTAAACTGATTCTGGTGGAGAAATACCTAAATTAAAATAAAATCTATCCCAGTAATTTTATTAGTAGGGAATATTGGGATTGAGCCGAATATTAATATTTAATTATTAATAAACCCATACACCTGGGATCTGAGTAGGAGTGTGTACCGAACTCCATTCATACCATTCAGTCCAATCTTAGGGCTTCAGTTTTATGTTGTCTTCCGTTTCTTTTTCTCCTCCCACTGATTGTCACAGAACCACAGCTAAAACTAAACTCTGTACCATACTTGTCAATCAGGGCAGATTGTTTAAATATCACTTTTGACATTTTGAGCCCATTTTGAAACTTTTATTGAAATATGATACATGTATTATATATGTTGTATGTGTTGTCTTATATGTATGTGTGTGAAAGTGTGAGTGTGCAGGCTTCCTGGAAGTGCATGCCCCAGATGTGCTCTTCACTCCGATCCCTCCGATTCCCATTCAATCATGCGCAGATAATCCTTAAATCCCAAATCCTACAAGCACTCGGAAAACATGAGTATAGAAAAGCAGAGTGGTGTCAAAGGGAGGATTACCAGATACCGCTCTGGTAATAGGCTGAGTGCATAAGACGCTTTTTGCTCAAACCAGATTTTTCCCATAATGGTTGAAATGTAAACATTGGCACATCAAACAAAAGCAGGTGTGACTATCAGGGCAATCCTTTGTCCACAGAGAAAAACAAATGAAACCTCAGTGGTGTAAGATGATGTTTTATTAATGCAACATCTTAAAAAGCCAAGCAGTTGAGACGTTGATACCATCTCTTAATGCCCAGGGATAGGGGTATAATAGCATAATAGCGGATAAGATGGAAGATAGGAGAGATGATTCACAGTAATGTCCACATATGCTTTTAGTTTCCTTCCACTCCTCTTGATATTTCTCAGTCAGAAACAGAGAGAGATAGAGAGAAAAAGAGAGAGAGAGAGAGAAAAGAAAGGGGAATTGGATTTCACCCAGAGCTATCGGTGTAATAATATCAGAAAGTAAAAAAAAGAATGTTCAAAACAGTGTATCAAAACTGTATTGCTGATGGCACTATTGGTACCTCCTCTTTATTCTGCCTTTTGGGGCAACTACTGTCAATGGTAAAAAATATCTGGGTGCATGTAAAAATTCTGTTCCAGAACATCAACAATGTTAGCACATAAAATATATGTGTGATCACATATTGACCTCAGACTTTTTAAAATGTCATCATGTAAATTATTGCATCCCCAACTACAGCTGATACAGTGAGAGATACTATGTCATACTCTGATATGCCTTCAGTGTTTGATCTCTGGGTGCTTAACCTGCTTTACAGGGCATGAAACTGGCCCTGTCCTTGGTGCTGAAATCAATATCAATACAAACCAGACATAATAAAGGACGAAACAGTTAAATTGAAAAATGGTGTAGGCCATAACACTCAGCACTGTGTCTGTTCCAAGGGAAGCCCAGCCTTACGATAAACAGTCAATCTTGCTGGTAAAACCACAAGGACTCTTGCGTTGTGGAGGTCCAAATACCGCCATTTGTCCTAAGTATTACAAACCATTTATGAAAGTTTAATCAGATTTTACCAGTAATTTTTAAAATGTTTCTGAAAGGACATCATGCTCTTCAGATTCCATCAAAGTGACAGATGCCTGCCTTCAAATACCTCAAAATATGTGTCCAAGTGTGTTCCCAAGATGAAGTGAGGACAGAATTTCCAGGAATTTTTTTAGACATTTACAGACATCTGAGATATTAAACAGTTTAAATCACATGTTAGGAGAAGCAGAGCTCCAAAAAGCTGACCCACAGTGAATACAGATCAACGATCAGTGGCCCATCGTTTCTTTAAAGTTCTTGCTGCTGGCTCCCAGTGCTGGTGATATTGTGTGATTGAGTAAGTCATGGATAGACGGGGGAATTGGAGACAGAAAATCAGGGAAAAAAATGATACATAAACCACAGAACTGTATGACCTTCAACAATAACAGTGAAGGTACTGTACTGTGTTTACCAATTGTGAGCATTTAGCATCTAATCTATAAACCCTTAGCCCAGACAACAGTAGCTTTATTTACTTAACCTAAAATGGGAGGCTGTGTTTGACACACATTCCTTTTCTATCTCACTCTCCATCATTTCATCCTTGTCTCTCTCTCTCCCTCCCTGTCTCTCTTCCTCCCTCCCTCCCTCCCTCCCTCCCTCCATCTCACACACACACATTGCTGCTTAATGTGGAAAGAGAGAGAGTGTGCGAGCAAGAGAGAGCGAGAGAGGAATTAGAAAACCTTGGGTAACCTGACTGAACTACAGTGCAAAAAGTTAATAGACTTAAGAGAGAGAGAGGGAGTTTGTGTGTGGATGGAGAGGTTACGTATATAACATTGCTGATTAATTTGCTTCACACTCTTGAAGTCAGCTGCTGGGAGTAGAAGTCAGTGATCCAGCAGAGTTCCTTTTAAAGCAGTGTTCTTTTCCAGCTGAGGCTTTGCTGACTGCACAGAGACAATAGGGCTATTTATCGCTGCACACTGTAAAGCTCCAGCCACAGAGCCTCTTAAAGCCAAGCCATTCACAGTGAACATAAATATAGGTAACTCAGCACACTCTCTCTCTCCCTCTTGCTCTCTCTTTATTTATTTCCCTTCTTTCTATCTGTCCTTGTTTTCTTTCTCTCTCAGTTTCTGTCTTTTTCTTTCTCGTTTCTCTTGCTTTCTTTCTTTATCTCTCTTTCCCTGGAGTGGGTTTGAATCAGCTGACCTGTTGAGAGTCTGTTTCATCACAAAGTAGGATTTATGCCAAGGATTGTTCTCTCTTTTCATGTACATCAGAGACTCCTAAGCTACACAAAGAAAACCGTGTCAACTCACACAGGATACACTGCAGAAAAAGACAGGGAACAACGACAGAGGCCCCCAGCTTCAGAAAGGCCGACTGTTTGAGCTGCCGCCTAATCTCTGCTCCTCCTTTGATGCTGAATACTCTTTCTCCCCCTCACATGTACACCGAGATGCCAGTGAATAAGGTATGCATACCCTGAATCTATCTTCACTGACTTTCCTTGTCAGATACAACACCCATACAGGTGCATTTTGCAGGTGCACTATTACTGACTGTAGGCCATCTGTAGTTGCACAGTTTATAAACCACTCTCTACTCATTAATCAAAGGAAATGAAGCTTTCTGACAACAGCATAGGACCACGTCTGACTGAGATATATTTGGTTGTGGACTGTTCTCTATGCAGCAGTGACTTATAAAAGTCCCCTTTTATAAATATGATGAAACATACACATTTTTTTTGCCTTACTTTTAAGCACAATGTTCACACTGTAAGCGATTTGTCAGAATTATCATAGTCATCTGCATAATTATTGAATAACTTACTTATCTCCTACAGTAGCTCACAATTACAAGCAGCCTTAAGACAAATGAAAGAAATGAACTGAAGCAATTTTGGAAAATTTGAGCCTGAAGATAACCATAATATTCATGAAGTTGTTAGTGTACATGTATATTATGTTATTTGAACAGTATAATATAACTGACATTTAAAATATGCATAATTTTAACAGTGTCACTGTTTGGTTGACAGTGGCCAGCTGTTCAAATAATATCTGGTCAGCCTGTGGTGGCCCTTTCCTTTAAATGAATGAGATAGAGAGTGTGTCCAGTATTCCTGTAGGGAATACTCTCTCTGTATATTTGTCCATGTAGATGAGCTTACAGAGTGCTTAATTCTAATCAAACATCCCGAGGCCTGTGGGCTCCTTTCATGGCAGAGACTTTAGTACAGTCTCCATGTGTGTAGCAGAAAAAGAGTAATAGCATGTACTGTAGAACATCTGCATGCGTACGCATAAGTGTGTGTGCCTCTGCTTGTTTTTTCTTACACCAGAATAAGGAGAGAAGAAAAGCCCCGCCTTTCAACATTTAATCCATCAAGCCCCATGTACCTGCTTATATTTATGCCTACATGACACACACAACAAATACACATCTAAACTGGAAACTAAAATGACTACAATCTCTTCCCCTCAGTCCACAAAAGCAGGCTCACTGAAATCAAATTGCCCACATCAAAGCCACCAAACACTCCATTTCTGGCCTCTGTTCACTTGCAGCTGCTGATGACATGCTAATGGTTTCGGGCCAAGTCCCATAAGAACTCCCGAAAAGCACAAGCCTGGATACACACCCGAGCATCGTTACGCAAGCCATTTTTCCAGCATAACGGTCATGGCACAAACACTTCTACTCTGGGGAGCGCTGACCACAGCTCAAACACACACAAACACACAAACACACACACAAACATATGTTCATCATTTTAAAAGGGCCAAATCATATAAAAGCAAAATGTATATTTTTTCAATCCAAGAATCTACAGACACTTTTAAAGTTTAACAGGCTACTCCATAATTACATATTTCAAAAACTGGAGGATCTGTAGTTCTGTAGATTCTTGATATAATTGGCTTCTGTGTTTTGTTGTGTTTGCCCAGGTTACAGCAGTTGCATATCAATTTAGGTCAGCACCCCCCATTCCACCACAGTTCATTTGCTTCCAGTGCTGAAAGCCAAAAGTGCACTTCATTACCCTGCTGAGGTGGAGGGAGATGTCCTCTGGGCTCTTCCTCATTCTTTTGAAATAGACAGCTGATCATCCATAACACCACCCTCAAACCTCATCTTCACCTCTTCACCCAGTTCTACTCTCTCTACAGCCTTGCACCCTCAATGCTCTCCTCCTCAGCGCTGACCTCACTCCCTCGCTGCAATTTACTGCTCCTCATCTTCTCCTGCCCCATGCTGCCCTCAAATAGAGAAGCACCAAGTGGAATGAGACGCTTGTAAAACTGGCAAACTGCAAATCAAATCTATTTTCGGTTTATCACTTGACTGATGACAAGCACTCTGACTGATGTTCTCTGAAGATATAAATGTTCTGAACATGTTGAACTGGGCATTGCTTCCCAACAGACAGATCACTAGTTACACACCTGAGCACCATTATAGCATCATAAATGTTAGTGAAAATGTGTCCACAAGTGTAGACCTGGCAACCTGAAGATTTAACCTGTTAATATTGAGGCCAAAGATTTAAATAGCTAACCAAGTACTTATTCACCTTTATTCATTAAGAACATGCGAAAATAACATTATCTTAATGAATATTGTGGTTATTTATACCTTTGAATGGAAATGGTCATTTTGAGCAATGAAATACAGGACGTAGGAACTTCACACCTCTATTGCTTTTTATTTTTACTCTGATTTTAAAAAGTCCTCAACACACACTCTCAACGAAACTACCGCAGTAGCAGTTAAATGATCAACACCTTGTTATTTTATAAGAGGGCTGATTTAAACCACAGGGCAATTCCCCATATAATATGCTATAAATTCACTGGCATCTTTATGTAGGACCTGGTGTGCATGCAGAGGACAATTAAAGCTCAGTAACCATTGCAACAACCCAATAAAGATCCTGCCTCTGGACCCAGCACTGCAAACGTGTGATCCAATATAGACTCGGGATCTTACATAATGGACATTATGAGTCATTTCAGTCTGACTTTGCCATTACAGGTCAAGGAGATCAGATGTGTTTTGTAAACCAGCACTGAGAGAACAAGTGCAGGGGTCAAACATAGCCTATTCAATACTCCATTTTCCAGAATAGGTCACAAAGTAATTGCTAATAGAGGGCAATACTATAAAAGGGTGGGAATGGAAGCCCATCCTCAAAGCATGCAGTGTAACTTGTTTATTCCTAAACATAATAACATTCTAACCTAGTCTTTTTGTTAGGATTGTAGTGCTGTCTCGCAAAAGTCTATTCTAATCCAATTACATGCCAATAATACAATGTGGGACCGTGTTTCCTTGCTTTTGTTGAAAAATGATCACTATAGTTTCCCACTCTAAAGTCACAGGGGTGCTTTACAAACAATGAGCATTTGCTCACAACCAGCATGGCCCCAGAGCAATGGAGTCATATGGTCTTGCTCTCAAATCATCTGGTTAAGCATGATTTCAAATAGTGTGGGAAAGGCCAAAACCTTGATTAGAAACATGGAGAAGCACAAGGCAAAGCACTGCGTGATTTCAGATATAAGTGAAATAAGACCAGCTGTTTGTTTTACAATCAAAACAGCTGGCCTTAATAACTGCTTGAATAAGAAATTCAATTCAATTAGTCCTTTGAGTTTTGCTGCTCATAACAAGATGACCAACTCCACAACTCCATAATTCGATTAGTAAATGACCTAATGGCCCATTTACTCTTCTTCATTCCCATACCTCACTTTCACATTGGTAGGAACACACTGCTTGTTTCTGATCATTTATGATCTCACTGGCATTTTTTTTCATAAGTGGATTTCACTTTTAAAGACAACGTCTCTAACCTCAGCAGACACAAGCACATATATGGCTGTTTTTTTATATTTTGCTAGGACATAGAAACATGTAACTAAAATGAGCAGGAAACTGCCATAATAATTATAATATGTCATCACTAAAAGTAACTTTATCATCAACACATCTGATTTGATTGTGGGGGTTTTAATATTTGCACATCCATGAGTATTACATATCCTTTCTAACAAATACAGGCCTACACCAAAATGTCAGCACCAAAAACTTTGCAATGTGCTCACAGGCTATATATTTAACTGTGAGCATATTACAACATTCTTTGATGCTGATGTTGTGGGTTAGCTCTGTTTTCTCTAGAATTAGTATATATAACATAAAAATAACCTTTTTCTGCACACAATATCCTAAAGTCTCTCTCTCTCTCTCTCTCTCTCTCTCTCTCTCTCCCTCTCTCTCTCTATCACACACACACACAGGCACACGCACATGCAGCCATATATACGCACACACGCATATAAACACACGCTACACTCCGTAATACCTTCGGTGTGGCAGGTGGAGGACAGGATGGTGCTGGGTGGTCTGAAGAGGTAAGGCAGGTAACGGGAGAAACATTTCATCTTTTACTGCTACCGGAACTCTCGGCGTGTCATTGGGGGTCGTCCCGCTGTGAGGACCACCTCCGCGCTGCACGATGGCTGTCCCACAGACCCCGAGGGCTGGAGAGGGAAGGGTCTTCTTCGCTTCATAGAGTTCCTGAAGCCGATAAGAGGATCTCTCTCTAGCGACGTGAGTGCTGCCTGAGCTCGCCGCGCGCTTTGCTCTTCCTCCCCCTTGTCGATGGCAGGACGGGAGGGTGGGCTGATGGCGGGGAGGGGCAGCTTAAGGGGCATCCCTTACTGCCCCCGTGACACACCATCTAATAGGCTGAATGCCCCCCTCTGCGCTCCAACTGCCTCCACCACAGCCAGGCTTTAAGACGAGCGCACAAATCCATGGGATTTAAATAGTAAGACTCTGTACAACTAGTTTGTTATATATTTTATATCAACATAATTTAGAGGTGCATGCATATAAGCGCCATCTTGAGTATAAACTGCAATAAAGTGCCAAATGCCAGCGAGTGGGGCAAACTTCTCTTAGTTGAATTCACTGTGTATACACGTGCGCCCTCTCGTGGTTGTTTGTTAATACATGAGGTTGTTGGGATATAATCCCGTTTGGATAGATGTACACTTTACACCCACAAATGGTTGAGATTTATTTATGTGTTGATATTCAATCAATTAGGGATGTACTATAACAATATCATGTATCTCAACAAAAAAGAAGCTTAGCATATAAAGCTACATTACCTTGTAAATAACTGTACTTGTGTCGATAACACGTATACATTACTGATCTCTACTACAGTCTAACTAGCAGCTACAGGTTACTTATCTGTAGTATTTATACCCAGTACTGAGGATCTTTCTACAGATTTGCATTGGATACATTTTGACAATAGATTTTATTGGTCTTGTTTCCGTGTCTCTGTGTGTCTTTGCAGTCATAAGTCATTTCCCCTGGGATCAAAAAAAGTTTTCTGATTTTTATTCTGATCCTGATTAATCAGTCAAAGGTCTCTTAAACACGTTCAATTGTCCAAAAGCACCCAGAGACTTTCTGACATAGTCATGTTGTTGAACACACAAACAGAAACAGACAAACACATGCACCCATACACACACAGCTCGTACAGTCTTAATAAAAAAAAAACACTGCCAATAGAATGAGATGCTCTGGTTTAGGTCATCCAATGCCAAGCATGGATTCAAGAGCCACCAGCATGGTCTGGAGTGATGGAGCTCCATCCAATACCTCTGAGAGGTGATGGTGTGGTGTTTGTGATCCAGAGCTTATCAATCAATAGTGCTTGACCTCACCTTACATCACTAACGTTGTTATGGCTAATCCTTACAGCAATGTTCCAAGATTTAATTTGCAGCCTTCTCAAAATAACAGAGGCTGTTACTGATGCAAGGGAGATTAATAAATCCTCTGATTCAGAAGAAACACGGAGTGAGCCGGTACCTACAAACATCTTGTACGCACATATGGAGTATTAAGTTTCCGTAATTATGTAGTGGGTCTAAAGAGTATTATTATGTAGTGGGTCTAAAGTATTTTAACTAGGCTTTTAATTTATTTATTGTAAAAACAGCAGGCGTGTGCAATGCTTTTAATGTTTTCCTTGTAAAAACAGCAGGCGTGTGCAAACATATCTGTTAAATAGCGAATAAATAAGCTATTATAATCATAACCTGATGCATAAGCAAAACTGAAGACTCATAAATGACTGGAATTCTGATGACAGCAGGTTTACGATCCTGTGATATGGCTATAGGTTTTGGGACCAGGTGCCATCTGCTCTCATCCCCGGAGGATCAGCATATCAAAGAGTTGACTTCCTCCCTCCCTCTCTATCTCACTCTCTCACACACACACATACACACACACACACACAAACTCTCTCTTCCCTCCTCCTCACTCTGATACACACTGTCTGACTCACTGTTGGGAGCTCATGCTGTTTTCTTTTTTTTAAAGGAAGCACTAAAACCTCACTGAATATTTATGAGCCACAAGGGTTTCTAATTATAGACCGACAGACAGGAATACATGGAGTTGGCAAAATAAAGGTTCAAATGGCTATCACCTATATTTTTACTCTGCTGTAGTTAATAGAATGAATACATTTCAAAAAATTAAGTCTTATGAAGCATATGGTGTGGGTTTGAAAGTAAATATCAGTTACACTAACAGAGTTATCATTAAAACAAAAGGCCTATTGATTTGCAGTTGGCCATAGGGGATGCATTATTATTGCATGCTACTTCATATGTGCTCTTATGCGCTATATTAAAAGTCAATGTATATCTTGCCCGTGGTTTATGTTACAAAGGCATTAATTCGGCTGCTCTTCTCCTTGATTAAACAGCACCTAAATCCTGCAGGAATTGGAACTCTTTCCTCATCTGTAGGAATAATCTCATCTGTCGTGATACCTGTACAGTCAGTAAAATGACTAATGAGCTGTTTTTAGAAAAGTAAGGCCTAAGGACACCACTGTTATAAATGAATATTTATATAAAATTAGGCTTGACAATACTCAGTAACAGGTTATGCCAAAATATTAGCCACGGTGGTTCCCTGACCCCTTATAATTGAAATGTCACACTTTCCCAAGAACTGTGATAAATAACATATCAAGAGATGCATTGCAGTGCATTCACTACATTTGACTTACAGGAGTATTAGCCAATATTTGTGTGGCTTTTACACCCTTTATAATGTGCTAAAAGCACACAGTGAAATTCCCTGCACATTAGGATTACAAGGCTGAACAGGATTCAAAACCCCCTGACAAACTATTATTCTTACCTTCTGTTGAGTTCACTTCTGCAGGACCCTTCACCTGGGCTACACTCCAGCACGGGTCATTGGTGCTGCCCCCACGACCTGCACAGCGTTCAACCACAGGACAAAGATCAGACTGGAGACAGTGGACATCACGCAGATGCTTTATGAGTCCAACCAGCAAATGACTTACCCGGCATGATGTTCTTTTCTCCTTAATGTTGCTCCTCGTACAGGAAAAGGACGGGGGGATTTCAGTAATGAAGATGTTTGGGTTTGTTTTCCCCCCAGAAGACAGACAGAGCTATTTTCAGCCTATTTGCCCTCTGACTAATCACTGATGCTCTATAACGACCCTAAGTTTCTCTCTCTCTCTCTCTCTCTCTCTCTCTCTCTCTCTCTCTCACACACACACACACACACACTCAAGGAGGAGAACACACCAAAATCCTTTTATAAATCAGACGCTGTTTTGGTGCTTAGATTGCTGTAAATTTGAACTGATCTGCTATATTCCCGCTTGTATTTCATATTTCGCAGACAAGTCGATTCGCTCTCTACCTCTCTCTTTCAAACGTGCTGTAAAACGGTAACGATGATCATCTCCCTCCAGCGTTACGATCACCTGTTGAAATAATGGAACCTCTCTTAAACCTGCTCATTCATTTACGAGTGGATTATTCCGAAAAGGAAAGAGCGCGAAGAGAAAGCCTGATGTGTCTCAGTGTTATACACGAACAGCTGTTATATAATACATAACGGTACTTCATGCGTGTGGCTGTTCAGTCTTGCTGCTCATTTTAGCAGACTTACTGGTCATGTTTTTACACTCTTACTGGTCATTTTTGCAGTCTTACTGATCATTTGTGCATTCTTGGTAGTCATTTTTGCAGGCTCCCATTACTGAAATAAGATACAAACATTATGGTAGTAATTGACTGCAGTAACTTTTAAAAAGTATTTAAAGCTTGAGCAGTGCCATGTAATCGAGTGATTTCTTTTTTAAAGAAAATAAATAATATGTCCAATACATAATTTGTTTTGGATATTTTTTTTTCATATGCCAGTTTACATGTCAGTGGTTGTCCTGTCTTACTGGTCTTACCACACTGAAATAAAAAACAAAATGTTTTATTACTGCAATACTCATTCAAATACCTTTAAATAGACATAATTTTCCGTTTTCCTTGAAAAAGTATGACATTTGTAGGTATCAGACAAATAATAACATCATTTTATTAAGGTGTAAACTCTTGTCTGATATAATCTAAGGTAAATGTTGAGGTTCATAAACTTCTAATCTTCTTATGAGAGTTTACATGTATTTGACACACAAAAAACAGCATATTCATAAAAGAAATGTTCCCACATAATTAAGTTTAGCCTTGATTTTTTTAGTTAAGTGTATTGTGCGTTCTGCCAATAGCATCCAACGTTTTTCACCTAAAAGGAAAAATATGGTCTGATTGATTATTGGGCCTTTTTTTTTTTTAGAAAAACAGAAAATGTTGGGGGAGCACGTGGGACTTTTAATTTTAAAGCTCGTGACGTTTCCTGTTGTAGACGAATATTGCCGTAGAACATGTTTGAGAGTTTTATGGATAGGACGTGATTTAGTATCAGTTTATGCAGCTATATGAACGTTGAATTGGTTAGATAATAGAAATGTGGAGGTTGAAAGCAGTCCGACACAAAGCCAGCCGCTCTGCTGAGGATTTGGAGGCCTTTAAGCACAGGAGAAGAGAACATGAACAAGGTGCTTATTTAGCTTCTTTAGATATTTGGTTCCTGAAATGTAGTTAGACATGCTTTATGTTCTGTTATTATAAGTTTCTAAACATTGACAAGCCGATTTCACTTTAAAGTCATGATCATGATCAATTACGAAAATTTTGTTCTTTTCGCTGTAGTGTGGTGCGTTCACGTATGACAAAGGG
>JBBKCR010000031.1:4746205-4761789 GCA_037577295.1 Ladigesia roloffi | reverse complement strand
CATGGGATCACCTTGTTATGGCCAAAATATTATTATATGCCTGTCAGCCTATTTTTGGCACACTCAATAGATTGTAATGAAAGAAATGAGAATGTATGTTTTCCTGTGACTGCTTGTAAAGTGCCCAAATATACAAGGTGCCAAGATGAAGCTGATTTAACCTCTCAACATCCAGCATCACCAGTATACTGATCCTCGCTTGATCATCTGTAATCATCTGCACCTGTTTCTTCAGTGGTTCAGGACTAAAATTAGGTGTGATTTGTTATGCTTTAATGATTCATGCATAGCAGACTGTGTGGCTTAAACAAAAAAAAAGTAACTTTTTCGGGTACAGGGACTTGGCTGAAATTGAGAGCCAAAATTATTGAACATCCTTTAGAATTCAAGACTGGAGAAACTTCTGTAATGGTACATAAAAATAATAAATCTGGCTCTTGGAAGCAAAATATGAGTAAAAGAGACTTTTGCACAATGCTGTAAATATTGCTGTCTATTTGAGTTAGTGTAAGACATTTCATGTGCCTTGAGTTCTCCTATTTTTGTTTATGAATTCTCTTTAACAGCTCTGAGGCAGGCGAGGAGGGACAGACAACTCATCAGCAAGAGACTCTTACTAAGTGAACATGAGGAGCAGGAGAAAGCGTTCATGGAAACAGACAGTGCTCCTATATCTCCAGACCGGGTAACTGTTTTCCAGAAAAATTCCATGGAATTGTGATAATTGTTTTTTCCTTAAGTAAATAACTTGTTCACAAAAAACGTTGGTTTATTCGCCTTTGAACAAAACATTAAAAAAATACCATTCGCTCCCTAGTCTACATGTGAACTATAGTGTCCACTCAGAACAGACATAATTTACATCCTTCTTAAAAGCATAGTAACAAAAATAGCCTGTTTAATTATGAAGGATACAGAGATGGTTCCAGTCATGGAAAATGAATGGCTGCATATTACATTATTAAAACTAGAATATAAAAAATCTCTAAGATGGGCTTTTTTTTTTTAAAGCTGATGAAATGATTGTTTACATATACGACTAGGTGCGGGACATGTTACACAGCGTGCAGCATGGTGGGGAGGTAAAGGCTACACATCTGGCTGTACTGTGGAAGGCACTGAGAGACCCTGAAACCCAGCTCATCTTCACCAAGTATGGCCTTCGTTCAGTACATTACTTCTTAAAACACCTTTCTACATGATTTGGATTGTTTTAATATTATTAAATGTATTTGGGTTCATATATTCCACAAGTCATCATAATGAATGTAAAGATTTGGTGCAGAAAAGCTTTGTGAAGCTCGCTTCCCTTGACTGGAAATACTGGATCGTGTCTTTGCAGGACATTTTTGTGTGCTCTTGTCCGTGCAGACTGGAGAACAGCATGTATGTGTTGGTTGGACAGCTGAGTGGACACAATGCCCAGTGTCAGCTGGAAGCAGCAAGGTGTCTCCACGAGCTCTCCCATTCTCCTCATCCTGGAGTGGGGCAGTCGTGTTTGCCGGCCACTCCATATCTCCTCACATATCTCTCCAGCCCCAGTGCCAAACTCACGGTAAGTAGTGAAAGTTACAGAATAGTGTGCAGCTTTCTTTGATTTACATGTTTCTCAGACTTTTGTTCTTTTGTGTATTTGTTTTCACACTTGTACCCAGGAGCTTTGCCTGTATACATTAGGAAACCTGTGCACTGAGGGTTCTGTAGTACGAGAGAAGCTGTTTGCCCAGGGGATAGTGTCTGCACTGGCTAATTGCATTCAGGTAAATACTGATGAGAATGAGTTCAGTGTCTCCTCGCTACATCTCTACTTTTATCCTACTCACAGCAGGAGCACTCAGCTTTCTGACCTGTTGCTGAACAAACAGGTTTAGTCAGATATTTTGCTAGATATTCTATTGACCTAAGCATAAGAGATTATTTCTTTGGGGACTGCATTCTGTTGTAAACTTACTTTATCTTCTCTAGAGTCAGCGAGCAAACCTTGCAGTGGTGGAAGCAGCTGGCTTTACTTTATCACAGCTTCTTCAGGATAAAGATACTGCAGAAGGAGTTATTCCGTGAGTGCTTTTAGAAAGATCTAGAAATATCAGTTTTACAAAAGCATATTCTTGTTAATGTGATCAGTTTTGGAGTACATTAACTAATCTATGTCTCTCAGGTTGGTCATATCCTCGGGTTTGGTTGCTCATTTGATCTCGGTTTTGACCCCAGATCCTGAGTTTGGTTTGGGTCCAGCAATTGAATGTGCCTGGTGTTTACATTATATAGTGTCATGGTAAGAGATATTCTCGCTTAGAAGCCTTTTTCAGATATCTAACGTTCTTCATTACATAGTAATGAATTGACAAAATAAGTCCAGTCTTTACACTTGTTATAAGGGACTTATTAGTGTTCATGCAAATTAATGAGGAATATATTCCCACTTGTAACTTCTTTATTCTGAACATTCTGAACATTTTTGTACATATTTTATCCAGGATGTTTATATGTTGATTTTTATTTGTTTGATGTTCTGTTTTGTAGTTTGGTTGATTCTGCTACCCTTCCGACTCAAGCAATCCTCTCACAGTGCAGTAACCTTTTGATTACACTAGGGGGGCTTGTTGTTAAAGGAACCACAGAGGAGGGCCTGGAACTGGTGAGTGCTCATTGGGCCTCTAACCCAGTCTTATCTCTATTTTTTTCAGAAATTGTTGGCATGTGAATAGATTAATATTTCTAGTATAACATACAGGGCTAAAATACCTATTGAATCTTCCTTTGCCCTCTAGCTGATCTGGCCCCTGCTGCGTTGCCTGGGTAACCTACTCGCCAGTGGGGTGTGTAAGGATGCTGGATGCCCCGTAGGTTTGGAGGATGCTCGTCTCTTAGCTGCTCTGTGTGTCATCAGTCAGATCTATTTACCCTCGCAATCTGCTCTTACCAGGGAGAGCTTGTGGGTTCTCAACAACCTCACAGGTAACAGCAGTAGCAAATGCTTTGATACTCTGATGTTGATAAAGTAAGATACGCTTGATGTCACAGAAAACAGGGACTATACATTTAATCGAACAATTCTCACAATTTTAATCAGGACTGTTATTTATTGCAGCTGGTTCCGTTGTGTTTAGCTCAGCTCTGCTCTTCTTTGATATGGTGCCTGCACTGCTCCAGCTTTTGCCCTTCTCTAAGGGCATCAATACTCTGGTGAGGGCAAAAGAGATACACACATAGTGCACACATTCATACAGTTTTACCTGAACAGGCTAATGAGAGACTTGGTTTCTAACCCTTATTATCATTAAGATTTGTATTGTTATATATAATTTATTAACACATTATTCTGTCTGTTTTGATGTCAAATACAATTTCACTTGTATCACTTCCTTATTTGTTGTTCAAACATAACCTACTTCTAAAAAGAGTTTCCATGACACACTTAAAGAAGTGGCCGACATCTAATAAGGGGGTTTGAAACTGTATAAGGATACAATTGAGGAGTGTCATACACATTTTTTAATACTTTCTTAATTTTAATTGAACCTCACTGATACTTGGCACTGCCTTTGTTGAAATTCTTTACTGTACAATTGGTACTCAGATATCAGATGTGACTGTTTCAATAACTTCAGGTGCTAAGGATTCTGGGTAATGTTGCCCACAAAGGAACGGGTTACTGTGTTCAGCTGATCCAGGCGGGCTTGCTCCCTGCTCTTTTGGCTACACTCAGAATGGCTGATCCGGACGTGGTGACACTGAGCCTGGAGGTTTTGTACCTACTGATTTCTAACAGCCCTCAGGTGAGTGGACACGATGGAGGCCTGTTTATATCTCACTTAAAATAACAGCAACTACAGCCAATGTTTTGGAACATGTCAATTTTCTGTTTACAGGGACGAGAAAATAAATGTAATTGGAAACTTATGTAATTATGGATTTTTCTGTATGTCACTAGAATATATGAACAACACAAGAAAACATAAATTGATTATTTAAGGCCTTCTTTAACACTATCTTAAAATGTGGGTCTAAATAATAGAATACTTTGCCAAAAGCTACATTTTACAGAGTAGAGTAAAACAGATTCATAGTCCCTAACATTGTTTCTCCACCTTTTCTATGACCACAGGCCAGTGTAACCAGAGTAATCTCTTTCTTTTTGTTGTTCATGCAGATAACTGAAGAGTTCGTCAAGCTGAATGGTGTTCCTCTGTTGGAAGCAATTCAGTACAATAATGAAAAAGACCCACATGTTAGGGCGTCCTACCTCTTAGATCACTACTTTCACCCTCACTCCTTGGTTAGTAGAAATATTTTCTGATTGATATCGTATGTATGGAAGTACAATGTGCAGGCAGAAAACCTTATTTGTATTTTTCCATAGATTGATAGGACATTATTTCTATATTAGCTTTTTAGTGTGTCTGCAACAGCTTTTGATATTTGTTTACTCATTCAAGCCAGTCCAAAGTGTCACACCAGAAATTACGGAATCAAGCTGCATTTTAATCTGCTATGAAACTCTTACTTATTAAAGCAGTAATCAATAACGGGCACATTTCCTGTCTCTGTTTTTATAGGTGGATAACCCATTGTGTCTCCAGAGAGAGAACAACGATCCAAGCCTATAATATTTTGCATTGTAACTCTCAAGACAAAATTCCATTCACTGCTTAGCAATTGTTTTAAATGTTTGATATTGTTGTAGATGTTATTCTATTGTAATGTAATTATTGTTATTATTATATAAACAATTCGTTGTATTGTAATAAATTATTGGTTATGTACAAAAAGCTGCTCATGCAAATATATTTGTATACATTTCCAGCGTTGAAAATAAAGTTTTTTACTTTGCATCAATTGTTGAACTGAAATTGAATTGAATCGAACCGATTTGTAGGACTTTTATTTTGAACAAGGAAAACAGGTGTACATTTTAAACTGAAAAAATATATATTTGGGGGGAAATAAACAGATGGCCTCAAAATACAAAAAAGCAATCCCGTGTTCAGCATACACAGGGAGGCAAAGTATTTATCCGTTCAAATCTGAGAAATTGTAAGTGGGTTGAAAAATGGGGCGAGTCAGCTGTTTGGTTCAGTACGCATGACCCCTGTTTCTTTTGTTATGAAACTGCAGCGGTTAGCACTGTACACTGGTACGTTTTTTATTCAGATGATTATTGCTTATATCAGTTAATTGATGGTTTCAAAATCTCATATTTAGCCACTACCTCTAGTTTTAACTTGGTGTCCTTTGTTAGCTCACACCTTATCTGTCTTTAGGGCTAGCAGTGCTTGTTTTTTCCTTCCAATTACTCGTGTTCATGGTGTCAACTTTGCGAGTATATATTTTTTAATCTTATGAACAATATGTACAATAGTTAGTGCCTAAGATATTAACTAACTGTGAACAACCTTAAAGGAACGACGTCCGGACTTTCGTTGCAAGCCTAACTTATATAAACTCTCCATTAAACTTGATTATATTTGTGTGTTTGCCTCATGCTGGTCGGTTATAATTGTTGTATCTCAGTATTGATTAAATAACACGAATGTCATTATGCTGGGCGTTTTGGAAGTAGTTTCTGACTACTCTTTCTCTTCGCAGGAATGCTAACTTAGCTAGCTACACAGTGTTTACAGTGCCAATGCCACCTCTTCCTAGAAGGTAAACAAACGCCCCCTTTTTGCACTTGCAAATAAGTATAAACTCTACTTAGACAGTTACAAAATCAACAAGAATTAGACTAGACCTATTACTCAAATATATAAAGCTGATTATCAATTTAACACCTGAATATATAAGGCAGAATTTTCAGTTTTGCACATGAAACATCAAGTCTGTTCTTCAGAAATGAAGAGTGTTAAATGAAGAAGCACGCTAATCTGGTTTATCAGTTAAGGAGATATTGTGTATAGATTTTCTGGCAAAGCATTCTGAGAGTCACTAATCTTTTTCTTTGTAGGTTCTTATGTACATTCTGTGAAGTTCTCAGAGCATCATGCAATTGGAGGCACAAATGCGGCTCTGTCAGAGCTGCCTGTGGTACCTTAAGTACTCTCAGCGCTTCCTGACTGTATCTGCTGTGCACAGGCAAGTTTTTAAAACTATAGTCTTGTTCATCTGACACTATTTATTGATTTATTTGTTCTGCCCCACTTCGCCAAGAGTATTGTGCACAGAAATATAGTTGTTTAAAACCAACCATTGCAAACTACACTGACATTTACATTGTGCATCTGCTGTATTCATTTTGCCTTTGTTACTCTGCACTATTATCAGTATGTTTAAGTTAAAATGTTTTATTTTGTATTAAGTTTGTGAAAACCGTCTTAGTTTATTTAGTGAAAGCTGTCTTAGTTTCAGTTGTCTGAAGTTTCATGTGTTATTCTGGTTGATTGGGGTTCATATCAACACATATAATCAGTGACTCTGCTGATCAGAGCTCTTGTTATTAGAAGCATACAAGTATATTTTCATGTAGACCCCTAGTGTAATTGGAAAATGTAGCTCAGTATCATTATTGTTCACCTACACATCGGGTTATTTTTCAATGAAGATATGCAGTAAGTATTGCTCTGACTTTTGCTCTATATGTTTGCAGGTCATCCACAAGTTACTATGATCTTCTTGGAGTTAAACCTGAAGCATCACTTGAAGAAATAAAGAATGCATTTTTTGACAAATCAAAAAAGGTTCAATTATCTTTGCTAATTACATTTAAATGGAATTTGAATAACCATTAAGCATTGCTATTATTGCGCATACTAGCAATGATTAAAAATGACCTAACCTGAGCTTCCTTTAGTCTTAATGCTGTTTAACTGGACTGCCAGTTCTTTAAACCTGCATGTTTTATTGAGCTGAAAACGGGAGGAAGAAAGTTAAAGTACATTTTTATCATGACCATGATACGACAAATTACATTGTATGAGATGAAGGTAATAGCATTAATCAAGCTAAGTAGGTCAGCTCATTCTCATTTAACAGAAAGGGACATTTTGGAGAAGAGCGTACCTCTGATGTTTTCCGGCTTAGGGCCGAATACGTTGCTAGCAGGGTCTCAGTAGATTAGATTATATTGCATTACACTGGCTCTGTGTTCAGTCACAAAGAACAGAGAGGAGCTTGTTACTGTAATGGTTATTGAAGTGTTGTTTTGTCCAGTCTTTCTTTGTTTGAGCCTGGGTCAGGTGCCAGTCTGTTTTTGTGCTGTTAATGGTAAAACAGGTCTTTCCATGGCCACGATTGACTTAACCACTAGAGGGGCCTGTTGATTTGTTGTGATGAAGCTGACCTTTTCTTGTTTCCATGTTCTGCATTTTGTACCTCCAGTTAAATTTATGTTCAGCCCAGGTGTTTATCTCTCACAGGAAGTGTTGTTTTTGCCATCTGTGTTTCACTTACTGTGTTTTAGTCAGTTTGTCAATGTGATTTCAGGGTTTTATTAATGTGGGTCCAGTTTCACAGACCCATATTAAAAATCCTAGATTATATTGGATTTTCAAAGGTAAAATGTGGAACACTGCAGTTAAGTAAATGTCCATGAAATGTATGAGTGTATCTGTGGCTGTGTGTAAAGGGTGAGATTGGAAGTGTCTGCACAAGGTGTACAGGGGCTGTGCTGGTTTGAAGCATAAGGGTGCTTTGTCCATAAAGAGAATTCAGATGAAAGCATGATTACTAGTACAGTAGAGATGATAAGAGTGAAAGAAGAGACACACTTTGTTCAGCCACCCGTGCTCAATTTTTTTATGGTATGCTTGCACTTGGAAGCTGTTGCTTTGTTGGTATTGTTCTTATCATTGCAAATATATTAACATTTTAGCTACATCAGGATATAAATGTTTTTCCTGTGAAATTGACATTAACATGTATACTTGAGTGCTTTCATTGTTATAACCGTAATGATCATTCCTAAAGCAGTTAACAGCTTAGAGTTACGTTTATGGCTACTGATTAAGCCATAAAGTTCAATCACAGAATAGGTCAATGAGCTTGAAAAAATGTGTTGCTCCATTGTGTTACAATGTTTAAAGGAACAGTTCATTAACAAGGTGTTCTTGTGAACATCCACCACCAAATGTCCCTAAGTCCTCTCAAACCACATGCAGATCTTCATGGTTCCATAAATTTTTAAAACACATTAATTTATGACTGCTTTGTAAATACCAGTCTGGGTGTATTTTTTTATTGCTCAAATTAAGTCATATTGTCCCAAACCGAACAGACTTGTCTGTACGACTGTACTAAGGAGATGGATGCAGTTAAGAGACAGGTTTAGTGATGTGTTTTTTACAGATATTATTTCTTCTTTTTAGGTAAATATTGAGTTCTAGTGCCTGCTAGCTGACCTGCTTGTGCAAGAGAAAAGAAGCTGGAAAATGGATGTATAAAAATGTATTAAAAAAGAGATGTAAAATAAGGGATATGGATTATTCGATGTCAGCCTAACCTGACATGCATTTCTTTTCACATAGCTGCACCCAGACAGTGACCTGTCTAACCCAAGTCTGCATAGCCAGTTTGTGAAGCTGAGTGAGGCTTACAGAGTGCTGAGTAAGGAAGCTAGCAGGAGGGAGTATGACCTGCGTCTGAGGTACAACTACCCTGGAGACCAGCCCTTCAGGCCCTCTGGATATACATCCAACCCCAGGTAACAAGCAAAAGAAAACAGTGCTGTAAATACATTTTTAAAAGGTGCTAATATTCATCATTGTTTGTTGAGTGCTAACACAAATAATTAGAACTGCAGATATTCGAATATCTTCAAATTTGTATGTATCCACTTTTAAAGATCGTAGAATTCAAGCAGTAGACACTAAGCTTCTGCCTATTGTCATTTAGGAAATTAAGTTCCCTTTTAATCAAGAATTAGCCTTATGTTGCAACATCTGGAAATTAATGTGTGTGTTTTTACACACCTGCTTTATTTTTTGCCCGCTCCAGTCCAGAGATGGCTGATCACATGCGGTACTGGGAGCAGTTCCGACATGCCCAGGAGAACACACAGGAGAATTGGCAGGAGAAAAAGAAGAAAAATTTGCGTTTGGTGGGCTACTGCATTATAGCCATGATCGCCAGCATTGGCCTTCACTACATTGGATTCAGGTACTGTGACGAATCTAAGACTCTGTGGTTGTGTTTTGTAGCTCCTTAGATTTTTTGGGGGATGGTAAATTGCAACTAACAACTCGTTTTGCTAATCAATTTATCTCTCTATTATTAGTTTGGTTTGTTGTGGAATCACATAAAAACACAAAATAACTTTATTTCTGTAATTTTATGAAAAAATCCCAAATTGATTCAATATTGACAGTAATTACACATATGACAGACCTAGATGTGTGTGCAAAGTATAAATTCTCATTCTTAATATAGTGCACAAAAATTTTCATTGCTTGAATGGGCCACAGTTGTTAAAACAATAAAAAAGGTTGAATAAAGCAAAAGGGAAAAATAGACAAAAAAGGACTACCTATTGTGAGACAAATATATTCTTGCAACTGATCACAGCACATACCATGCATTTTCAGGTGCTCTCTCATGACTATGGCGCCCTTGGCCATACATGATCAATTTTACATAGTTTGCAGCTTTCTCAATTTAACGTCAAGTTCTTTAGATGATTTTGATCATTTTACCTACGCCATAAGTCGTTTACCTTTGCCATAACATTGCCAGCTCAAAACACGGTGTGCAAGGCATAAGCCCAACAAATATTATATGTTAGAAGTTAATTGCTGAATGTTTTATAATTTAATTAGAATTCTTTAATGGATTAAATCTTTCAGCTCTACTGAGATTAGTACATTTGAAAATGACCAAAAATTGTTGTCTGTAAATATGTTTTGATCATGTCTGCTTGTGCATTTGGATCTTGATCGAAAACCTTGATAATGGTCCCGTTTGTTTTTTCAAAGTCTATCCCATGGCCTAGATAAAGCACAGCAATGTATATTCACTGCCATTGTCTGGTTCCTGTGTTTATTTATTCATTGCTGTCATAATCTGGTTCATGTTTTTACACCTGTACTGCTATTTGAACATCACAGATACACGGTTGCACTGGTTGCCAGATAAAAGTTTTGAGAACAAAAGGAAAGAAACTGTTTTGTTATGGGACCTAATGCACCATCAGTACTCATAGTTTCAAGTAAAGATCTTTCATTTCCTCGGAATACTGGAACACAGAGAGGACACAGGAAATATTGAGATATACTGCTGCTGTTCAATAAGTTTTTACCATAAGTCACAAAACAGTGACTAGGATAACAGGGAGGACTATGCGAATCGTGTTTTTCATTCTAAGCCGTTACAGCAATTTAACAAATGTTATGTGTTTCCTGTGTTTTCTGTAACTCTTCTTTACGTTGTGTGTTTTTTCTTTTTAGGAAGCTTGAAGAAGTACATAATAACTTCATGGATGAAAAAGACAGAATAATCACAGAAATCTATAAAGAGTCAAAAGAGAGAGCCAGGTATGAAAATGACAAAATATGATGGAAAGGCTGTTCATTGTGAATATGCTTAGCAATACATCACCTTTTGGTACGGCAGTTCATATGACCTAATTTGGCTCACTTTAGACCTGGTGATGGGAACCAGAAGAGTAAACATTGAGATGAAATCTGATAACAGACTTTTGATCATTTTTTTCCTTATTTTCAGAGTGAATGGCTTTAAGAAGCAGCAGGAGATCCTAAGACAGAAACACGCTGAGTTTCTGGAGAAATATAGGATTCGCAGAGGTGGCCAAGAAAAGTAGAATTGTGCTGCAGACATTGTAACACTGGGTACTTACTGTACTTTAGGGCTGTCCCAGTCCTGGGGTCCCACCTCCCTGCACAGTTTCAGCTATTCCTTTGCCCAGCACACTTCTTATCAACTATTGATCAAGCTCTTCATGATAGTGTTGGGCAAGCCAATAGGTTCTAAAGACTGGGACTGAAAAAACTCCCAGGGAGAAACTTGCACGGAGTGATTGTTTGTGTAATGGGTAGGGTCAGTGTGCTATTCTTAAATTTAAACATTTTTGAAGTTCTCATTGTATTATATCCAGCATTCATTGTGATTTGTGGGTAAACCCTCTAGGAATGCTTACATTTCATAATTTGGAAAAAGTTCTTATCCATAAAGGATGATCACACATGCAGACATCTGATTGCATGTTTTCCAGTGAGGACATGTTTATGGCTGTCATGAACATTTTCGCAATGTACAGAAATGCCAGTCATGGACTGTGTAGGGAGATACAGGTCACTATAGCAACAGGACTGGTACTACAGACTGTTAGCTCTTGTTGGACATCAGGTGTCAAACACCTAAACATGTACAGCATGCCTGCATTTACTGGGCGCATTTTAACTGCACCTGGACAAGGTGTTATGGAAACATTGCATTCCTCGCAAAGTCAAAACACTGTACATGGCTCACAATCTCTCTCTTACTCTCTCTCTCTCTGTCTGTCTCTCTCTCTCTCTCTCTCTCTCTCTCTCGCCGTTTCTCTTTCTTTTCTGCTCTCTGTCGCAGCCTCATTTGCGACCTCACTTTTACACGCACAGGCACACGTGCTTGCGTGGGAGAATTTTGTAAAGAAGGATACAGATGTGCTACCCAACCATGGTTGAAGGTGTGACTATATAGCTAAGTGCCAGTGTTCTTCAACAATTATTACAGTCTCAAGCAGGTTATCTTTTCTCAAGGAATATGTTTTAAAGAAGAGTGTGATAAATATGTTTAACCTTACATGGGTGATCTGTGGATCTAAGTGCAGTTCCACACAAAAAATGTGTTCTTGAATCACGTATGAGAGAAATGTGAACTTCTACATACTTTCCAAATAGCAGATAAAATCTGTTTGCCAACTAGACTGCCTTGGATAGCACATCAAAACTCTTTTAAGATAAGTGACAAAATTATAGCAGACAAATATGGCAACCTGTTTTTAGGTTAACTTTATGTCCACCTTGTTTAGAAGAAACATTTTTGATCAGCCGACAAGTAATTCTTGATTCAGATTTCCACATGAATAAAATGCAGTAATATAGTTATTGCCAAAGGTAAATAAACTGCAATACAAAGTAAAATATATTCATGTGAAAAATGAGTCTGTCTTGCTCAGCTTTATAAAACAATGTGGACACTTTTCCTCTCCAGGTGTTTCCCTCTGTTCAAGACTGCACAGAAATCCCGATGGAAATAACAGCCAGGCCCACTATCCTAATGCCTTTTCCTACAGGAAAGTTAGAGCTTTTGGTTGACTGTAAACGCCTTAATGTTTCAGTTTGTCACTGTTCTGCAATGGTGAACAAATAAAAATATTATTTATTTCAAATTGTGTTTCTTTGACAGTTTTCCTCTCTGTATGATTATTCCGGGAATTGCTGGGACAAAACAGCTTACTTGTGCTTACTGCTTACTTTGTATCGATTATGAATTACAGTTTTCAAAGTTATTTTACACTCGTCTCCTGAAATTCTGTACTGTCACTTGTCACCTTTGACAGGCCGTTTCACGTAAAGGACCTCATGCCGGAAATGTGTTCCGGAATGTTCTCGTGTGCGGATGTTGACCGTGTGGGCCTTTCACCCTCTGTAACTCTGAGGCCCAAGCCATGCACTGATCTGATTGGCTGATAATGCGCACAGGCCCATATGCAGGTGCCGAGCTGATCTCAGAGATACCAACTTTCAAGAATGAGTCAGATTCACAACACTTGGGCTTTGGCTTATTGAATGGGATACTACCGATTATATTTGGGCAAGATCTTGACATGCTGGTACCGATGCAAGGCTTTCATATGTAAGGCAGACAGGATTGTTGTACTGAAGTAGCTGAGAAAAATACTGTCAGGAATCATTCATTATTCCTTTTGGCTGAGCTCATCTGGGTGTACAAGAGTTGGAGCTCGTCTGAAGCACAGAGGGCCTTAAGTGGTATTATAGCTCTGTTACCACTCTCAAGCCTGTAAAGCACACCAGTGGAGATAACAACCCGCATTCCATGATCCCACATCTGGCTTGTGCCCCACATAACCCAAACATACTTACCTGTGACGTCGGGGGTCTTCACATGCAAGTGAAGATTGGAAAGGTCACATTAAGTAGTTGTGGTTTAAGCTTGGCATTGTAAGAAATTATAGTTCACAGACTTTGTGCAGGCTACCAGCCAATGGACCATGGTACACAATTACTTCATACTAATGTACACTGTATTTCCAAGGGTCACACACCAATACAGTGTTTGTTCTGAAATCAAGTATTAATAGGGACCTTGTCCCCTTACTTTCATCCGTAAAAATCTATATTCTTCTAAGAAGCATTGGAGTAGTCCTAGGTCATTGGAGAGGTCAGGTACTGATATTGATTAGCGGTGGACCACTTCAACTCATTACAAATGTACTGTATGGTACTCCATCACTTCAAAGCTCGACTGCTTTGAGCTGGGGTGCTGTAAACCCCTAGCTGGTGCTTAGTGACCTTGGGATCTTGAGCGTGCTACTCTACTGGGAGTGCTTTTCTATTGAGATTAAATGATATGTGAGCTCACAATCGAAAACCTGTATTAGAAAAGAGTGCACCTTAAAAATAGTTTTCATTGGGCATATTTCTCCTGCAGTTTATTCATTATTATCGACATATGCTTAATACAATTCTGAGATTAATAAAGTAACAATTCTGTTATGCAAATGTAATTATAATTTGTTTAACCCAAGTATCCAAACCGGACCTTGTTAATGATTGCCCAGCCTTATGTTGAGTTGAAGCAGCGTTACACCTGCACCGGTCTGTGCGTGAGCAAGATCTACACAGTGGAAAGAGCGAGAGAGACAGGGAGGGAGTGAGAGAGAGTGAAAAAAAGAAAAAGTTGGCCTCGCGACGGTCTGTTACGCGCGAGGCTGGAGTTTGGGTGCGCGCGCTCTGTGGCTGAAGGGCAAAGAGGAGGAAAGCTGCTCCGCCACGACGAGCTCGGGACTTTCTCATAACAGCTCAATTCGCTGTCACATACACACCCTGACTGCCTCGCAGCCTGGGGGCGATTCCTCCAGCGGACTAAGAAGCGAAACACGCTGCGTGTGTGGACAGAAACGTCATCCTTTTGGGGGGCTGTAGGGGAGGCAGGCGCAAGGCTGAGCCGTGACCTAGCGAAGGGCCAGAGAGGGAGACGCTTCACGGAGCCACGGGCATCGCACGCTGCTCTAAAAATACGCGTCTGCGCTAAAAATAGAGGCGTACAGTGGCCTGCGGCTGTCTGTCTCCTACCTCTCGCCCCTGAAGCAGGTAACTGCGGTCCGTGGGATTATAACGGACCGCTTCCAACTGGAGAGAAGTGAGTGGACGTGTTTTTTGGAATATACAGCCAGGGGGACAGCGTGAAGCGGACGCACCTCTGATTATAAAGTGACCTGTCTGAGCTGGGTAAGAGGGCCAGCATCATTCAGACCTGCTCCCCGCCTGTAAACTTCCCCGGCTCGCCATCGTCTCTGCACCTGCGTCCCGCAAGCTCACATGAAGCAATGACAAGGGCAATGCCTGCCCTGCCTCTCAAGGATCGACTGGGGGAATTATCATGGTCTCGGCTCCGGGCGCCTGGTCCAGTGGATGTGAAGGCTGAAGATCGTGTTTGGGGAAAGTAGTCAGGCAGAGGTGTCATTTACAGACGTGTTTTTTTGGACTTAAAGCTGGCCAGCCACCAACCATGGGCACAAGGCTGCAAGTTCTTCTCGGCATGTTCCACTTAGTGTCCCTCACCAGATTCCCAGCGCATTGTGCCAAGGCACCGGTAAGATAAGTTACCTACGCCCTATTTTAAACGAAAGTTTCTTGCGCTTTGTCATGCCAATCACATAAAGCTCAAAGTGAGGTCGTCCCCAGTTGCTCTAGAATTTTATTGCACAGAGTTAATGCTCAACACTTTTAGGCCTTTTACGGGTTTGTGTTTAAATAACCTCTCGGTCGTTGACACTGGCTTAACTCAAAGGTTGTGCGTTTTAAAGAAGCTACAGCTTCGTGATAGAGGAGAGATAAATAACAAAGGAGAGCCTACATGATACCAGCACGTCTTCGCCTGAAGGATCGTTTTGTGGTGTGTTTGTGTTGGGCTGAGTTACTTGAACTCAGCACCAGAAGGGTCGTGTGCTGCTTCCTGAATGGTTGTGTATCTATCCTGCCTAACTAGAAGAGACGACGTGGTTCTCAGTAGAGTAGCGCTACGTGAATTAGATGCCGTGCTTTATGGCTGCATACACTGAGAATATACAGGATTTGTACCAAGCTGTCTTGTTACCACACTCGCTGCATTCTAACATCAGTAACAGACATTAGTATGATGCTCACTATAGAATTTCAGCTCTGCCTCAGATGATCAATATCTATGTAAGGTTTATGCGATCAGATTTAGATTCACTAAGTACTTTGTTAAAAGCCAATGGCATCTCGTAACACTCCTCTGTAGTCTCTGTGACCCTACTATGACCTTTCAGCCCCACACCTACTTGAGGTGCTTGTATAAATCTATATAGTCTCACTCCCCCACTCTCTGCCTCCCCCCTTTCTCTCCCTTTTCTCTCTCTCTCTCTCTCTCTCTCTCTCTCTCTCTCT
>JBBKCR010000031.1:4714660-4731553 GCA_037577295.1 Ladigesia roloffi | reverse complement strand
GCCAAGTTAAACGTCATCACGGCAAACAGAGGCTGGGACTAAGCGAGAGAGATAGAGTGTGTGTTTGTGTGAGAGAGAGAGAGAGAGAGAGAGAGAGAGAGAGAGAAAGAGAGAGAGAGAGAGAGTTAGAGACAGAATGAGTCATTCATCAAGAAGTTGGGGAACATTTTCATCCAGCTTCCTAGCCGTTCTCCTCCTCCCTATTAATCGTTCTATACTCTGTTAATCTCTGTGAGACGTATAACAGTGAAAACCCCTTCCATCTCTTATATAAGTGAGAGTCTCTTAAGAATTCCCTTAAGCTGAAAAACAAACGGGCGAGTTCGCTTTATCATCTCTTTTTCTTTTTCTCCCCAGGGGTTCTATCTTGCTCTCTCACACTCATCCCTTACATTTCCATCTCAAAACAAAGTTCTGTTTATTTCCAACTATCCATCCATATCTCTCTGTCTCTCTTTCTCTCTCTCACTCTTTCACTCTATCTCTCTCCCTCTCCCTCTCTGTGGCTGTAATGATAAAACACCGGTCATGTTTACACTGTGATTCTTTGTTGTAGCAGCTGTGTTCAGGGAGGTTCTGGATGGTATCTGGACAACATGAACGTACGTGCATACGTGTTTTGATGGCATCAGGGAGACGACTACACCAGGTGCATGTATATGTAAGAGAAAGAGACCTGAGAGAAAAACAGTGTGTTTGTCTAATAGTAACCAATTGTGTAATTGGCTGATGTTTGGTCTGATGAGTTTACCACTATTTATTTATTTTTTGGTGGGGGAGGTGGGGAGGTGGCGTGGGGGGGAGTATTAAGGCACACCTATAAAGTTGACGATTACAATAAATAATGTCTGTTGTTTCCATGAACACACCTGTCTTTAAAAAAACACAAATCTATAAGGCTGTGTAAGGAGAAATTATTACAGCAACAAAAAAGCACTTGCATGAAAAGAGAGGACACAATACAAAGCCAAACATGCTGCTTCTTGTTGAGCTTCTATAATGCGGGCCTCAAGTGTGTGTGTGTGTGTGTTTGTGTGTGCGTATGTGTGATTTAAGTTGTTTCTATCTCTTTTTTTAAAATGACACTCATCTCTTGGGCTACCAAGACAGTGTGGATCTCCTGGTTATCTTAATTGGTGTTCTTATTCATCTATGTGTTCAGCTCTGTCAAGGACATATCCATATTTAGATATTTAATACTAGTTATGGACAACAGTATTGGGACACACGTTTTTCACGATTTGGGCTAGGCCCCCCTCCAGCATTGGGCTAGACCCCCCAGCATATAAAGATTTCTGGACAATGCCATGCTTCCAACTTTGTGGCTACAGTTTGGAGAAGAACCTTGTCTTTTTCAGCATGACTTTGCCCAGTGCACAAATACATTGTTGTGGTGTGGAAGAAATTGACTGGCCTTCTCATCCAACACCAGTGCCTAACCTCATCAATGCTCTACAGAACAAATGGGCACACATTCCTGACAGAAACACTCCAAAGTCTTGTGGAAAGCCTTTCAAGAAGAGTGGATGTTGTTATAGCTACAAAGGGGGGAGGGGGGGGTCTAACTTAATATTAAAGTCTTTATGTCACCAACGTCCCTGTTGGTGTGAGGGTCATCTGTCCCAATACTTTGTACAAATATTGTGCTTTCACTAAACGCAACCCTCATACAATTTTGAGCTAAGTGGCGCCATCTGGTGGTATGAATTGATACTTTAAATTGTATTTGAAAACAGTTGCACACAGGTTTCACATGAAAAACAAGGAAAAATACTTTAAACTGTGATGTCAAAAGCGAGGTCGAAAACCGAAAACCCAGAGATGACGTCAAAATAATGATAATTCCTTGTGTCGTCTTGCGTCATCACTCACGCGGTTGGGCGGGGCGCATGCTTCGCTCGTGGACGTGGCAATGACGTCCCGCGCCGGAAACGGTCAGAACTGAAACTCCTAGCTCTAGAGCATCGGCACTTTGGGAACGAGCACAAGCCCTTCAATTTTACTTAAAAACAGTGAGTAAACTCGGATTGTGAGGCTGTGAAGTGTTGTCAGGGAAGCTCGGGTGAGATTTGATCAACTTCCGTGGCACAATAGACCGTGTTAGTCGAGCTTTTGTCGAGTCTTTGCACTAGTTAGCACGTAATGCTAACCAGCTGACTGAGCTAAACGATACGCAGTTTAAAGAGCTCCACGGTCCATAACGATTAAAATTATCAAATTTTCATTCCTCTTTGAAGACGACCTGTCGCTTTTTGTGGCATTTTGTTGTCACGTTGCCTGTATGTCGGGATATTAGTGTGAAAAGTAGTTCCATGTATTTAGACCATCTGTTTGTTAGCCGCAAGCTCGAGCCGGCTAAGAAGCTAGTGTTATCTAATAAAGCCTGAGAGGTTTTCGCCGCACAGCTAACAGTCAGACTGACCTGGAAGCTTCTAGGCGACCTCTTGTCACTTGTTAGATGTGTTGTCCCATTAAAGCGAGTGAATTCTCATCCCGTCGCCCCCAATGTACCAAATGCTACCTTGCCTGGCTCTTGGTTAGGGAGTTATCCCTGCGAACAGAAGTTCGTGGGTTCGAATCCCAGGACTTAAAGCGACATCACCGAGGTACCCTTGAGCAAGGTACCGTCCCTACACACTGCTTCTCAGGCAGCGCGCTCCTGCCAGCCCACTACGTAGCTTGATGAGGGGGTTAAATTCAGAGACTGTTCACGCTGTGTGCTGTGTTGGGTTCACGAGTGAGTATGAGGGGCCCAATTTATTGTCTGCGTTTGTGTCCTAGTTCTGTTCTGCCCATGGTCCTCCAGGCACGATGTTTCGTTTTAACTGTGTGTACATGGTTGAAATGACAAAAAACTGATCACGTTCGTTTTGTTCGCCACGGGGTCTAGGCGTTAAGCTCATAATCCAGTATTGCCTTTTACAAAATCACTTATTTGATACATACACACTGGTCAATAAGGTGTTCAGCAATTGACTGAAGGCATCTTTCTTTCATCCACAGATGAAGTGTTTGGGAATTCAACAATGTTGTCCTGAACCAAGTTCTTAAGGCTAGCTGCTGTCTGGGTTTCCCCTCAGCTGAGTTGATCCAAACAAGGCAGAGAGCTTCGTGTGGGTTCATCTGTACAGTAAAGTTTTCTGCTTCACTTCCTTGTTGTTCCCCGTGTCTTCATCATTATGACCTGTAGAGACCGCACACTCGAGTTCCAGTCCGCTTGTAAATCGCTGCAGGGAAGACAGATACAGGTAGGCAATCATCTTCTCATGTTAAAATTGTATTCTGCTATTCACAGGAGGTATTATTGTTGTCAACTTATAATTTTGCATTTGTTCTGAAATAAACAGATGACTGTGTAATTCTCTCAGATCTCAGATATCACGATACTTGCCTCAACTTAAGGACCTGTTTTTAGTACTTATATGATGCAGTTTGTTGCTCAGAAGTGTTTTTGTTGGTGATTTAAGACTTCTATATGTTGCTTCTGAGCAATGAGGTCTTGTGTGTATTTGTGACAATTGCATCTAAATATTTGTAAGCTACAAACTGACCCTTCTGCCTCCAGTAGGGTTTCTGACATCTTAAAAATGCCTGACACTCTTCTATTAAGGCCTTTCCTTTTTTTATTTAAAAGTGGCGTAGTTTGTACGTGTTGCATTGGTCCACCTAATGTCATTCAGGATTCTTAATTTAAAATAAAGGGTGCTACTGTTGTGTTGATCATATATTACAATATTTGTCAATTTTTCATTCCCCTAATCTCTTCATTTTGTAGAATGGTACGAATGGGTTGCAGGCGAAGCCCGCCCTTAATGCCCTTAAACAACGAAGTGACTTTACCATCATGGCAAAGTAAGACGTAATGCAAATGCATTTGAAATTACAGTTTTCTTAACACATTGTATTTCTTGCTGCTTCATGTAATTTTCTTCCTTCTGGTGGTTCTCAGGAGAATTGGAAAAGACTTGAGTAACACGTTTGCCAAATTGGAAAAGCTAACAATTTGTAAGTATCCCTGGCCATAAAAAATACTCTAAGTAAATTTTACCATTTTGAAATGACTTGTTCAATGTGGAGTCCATTATCGACATATTTGTGTGATATGCTTGAATTGGTCTGCATTCTTTTGATAATATGAGCTTGTTGGATTATGTGAATGCTTTGATTAATCAAGACATCCATAGAACACTGAAAGAACATTCTGAAATAAGGTTAATTTTGCATATTGCTTATTGTGACATTCTTCAATGTAACTACTGTAAAGGCAAATATTGAGATGCATATTAATTGTATTCTTCACTTGTATTGGAGTTGATCTCTTCTTTCTTCTTTTTTATAGTGGCCAAAAGGAAGTCACTTTTTGATGATAAATCTGTTGAAATTGAAGAGTTAACCTACATTGTAAAGCAGGTTTGTCATTATTCATGGTTATTTTTCTTTTTTTAGAATTGCCCTTGGTTGTGGAAGATGTTTTTTTATATATATTATTGATCTTTATGATGCAGTTTGCTTATCTTATATTATGTTTATAAAATCATTTAAAATGCTGTTTGTATGCAAATATTGGGCTGATGTCCATTTGGACAAACAGTTTTGGATGTAATATTTTAGAAGAAAATAGTAGGATCATTTTTTAGAATCAGCCCATTGAGCATAGGACAAAACTTAACCCATATTAGGTAAGGTTTAGCCGTTACTGATTTTGTTTTTCTGTGTTTTGCACAGGACATCAACAGTATGAATAAACAGATAGCACAGCTGCAAGATCTGGTACGCTCCCGCAGCGGACAGAATGGACGTCACATCCAGACACATTCCAACACGATTGTCGTCTCTCTCCAGGTTAGCAGTGTTATCTGATCCTCAAAGAAAGTCTTTATAGACTAACCTCTCTCTCGTCTGGATTCATGTACATTGGCTTAACTTGGTACCCTACTGTTTGACACATGTAAAGTGCATTAATTATTGACAAAGTATCATTAAATTAAGTAAACTGTTCCCTTTTTTTATGTTTTGCAGTCTAAGCTGGCATCAATGTCTAATGATTTCAAGTCTGTGTTGGAAGTGAGAACAGAGGTAGGATTTGCTTCATTGCCAATTCATTTTTTGTTCTTTTTGTCCAGGATTTGTATATGCACACCTAATGTAGCATTTCACAGTAATTTATTTTGTCTTTGCGTAGAATCTGAAGCAACAACGCAGCAGACGAGAGCAGTTCTCTCAAGCACCAGTGTCTGCATCTCCTCTTCTTGCCAACAACTTTAGTAAGTCAGAGCGTTTTCAATATCAGGTCTTCAAAATACGTGTGTAATACTAGAGATTAAATTGGACTTTCAGGCATGTACCTCTTTTGTTTGGTAATTTTTTATGTAAACCTAGGAATACCAAATTTCTTGCTTTCACAACCGCTCTGTGCCAATTCTGAACAGAATATCTGCAGTGTGAAGTAAACGTTTTTGTGACTCTTTCCAGGTAGTTCAGTACTGATGCAGGATGAATCTAGAAGCCTTGGGAGCGAAGTTGCCATTGACATGGACTCAAGGGCCAACCCCCTCCAACTGCAACTTATTGATGAACAGGTATAACCTGGTGTTGTGTTTCGGTAGACTTTGTCTTTTTTGTTGCTTTGTTGTAACACCAGTTCTGCTAAACGTTCTCTCTTGTAAAATGTTTGATTTCCCATGAGTTTATGCTAACATTTTGTGAGTAACGAAAATGCATTTTAGACGCCTATTATTTTTCCCTTGTGTGATGGCTGCTGGGCGTCTGTGTAGGATTCGTACATCCAGAGTCGAGCAGATACCATGCAGAACATTGAGAGCACCATCGTGGAACTGGGCTCCATCTTTCAACAGCTGGCACACATGGTCAAAGAGCAGGAGGAAACTATACAAAGGTGAGGCTGAGTTTTTCATTGTATCTTACTTTTTAAATTAACACATTCTTGGCACCGTTTTTGCTGTATTAAATTGGGATAATGTTTTGGAATTGAGACTAAAAGAATTTTCTGGTTAAATTTGATCAAGAATGCAACCTTTACATGAGGTTAGGAAAAGCAAATGGAAAAATAGCATGTTCCTTTGAAAGCATTTTGCCCTTGAGCATTACAAGTGACTGAGATCTTTTGTAAAGCTACAATGACCATGTTTTTGAATGTATAATTTGCTTTGATCTAGTTGGTTGCTTTGATCTTGAATCGCCACATATGTGTCTTAAGCAGTCAGCGAGATTAATTCTCATATAGTGGAAATTTGCTCTTTTTTTTTTATCTGTAGCAGACACTGATTTAGCCTTATCTCCCTGTAGGATTGATTCCAATGTGGAGGACACTCAACTGAATGTGGAAATGGCCCACACTGAGATTCTCAAGTACTTTCAGTCAGTCTCCTCCAATCGCTGGCTCATGATCAAGATATTCCTTGTACTTGTTGTTTTCTTCATCATTTTTGTGGTCTTCCTTGCCTGAGCTTGAAAGACGCCAAGGAAGGATGATAGGGTGAAGAAGGGAAAGAAGTAGAAAGAAGTGGAGCAGCAATGGACTATATTGGGCGATGTGCAACTATACAAATTAGACTGGAAACAATAAATCTACCCTTTTCTGACAAAGGTGGAACAATTGTAATGCTTTTGGGCTGAATGGATTTTGATGGTAGAAATTGTAGAAACTCTATGCGGTTAGTCTCACATTCTGGAAGGATGAACATGTTAAACATTGAAGTAACATATGTTCTGTTCAGAATGTGAGTACTGCAGTCAGTTTTCCTTCATGTCTTTCCTCTTTGTTACATTTAGACATCTCCAGTTATTAAAATTGAGCCTTCCTTTTTCATACTATTTGAAGGAGAAGGCTTATGTTGTTGAATGGTTTGATTCTGCAAACTGATTTAATAATTTCTTCTGACAGTGTTATCAGTAATCAATGATAACATGAATGACGTAAAAGACTCCCTTTTACGATAAATTAATGTGACCACCTGTACAGTTCCCCTATGATAATCTTAAGTTAAAATGTGTGTATCATTCTGACTCCTGTTAGTATGAAGGAGAATCAGTTATTTGATACTGAAAAATAGCTTTTAATTCTTTTTACTGTAAATTCTTTATTCTTAGTTTTGTTTTTGCCAAAAGGATATAGCAAGTGGAAGCACCCTGTGTCTGATGATTTTACACTTTTAGTTGTGTAAATGAAGACTGTTTTTGAGGCAGTGTTTATTTGACTCTTCAGGATACAGTTAAGTGAGTCAAAGGTCCATTATTTGGCTTCCGTTGGAGCATTTAGTGAGCCTGTCCATCTCAAACCAGCCATGCAAGTGGAGTTGGCAAAGTACCAAAGGACTACTCTGGCTTAGTTGATAAACTCTTCAGCATTGCAATGAATGGTAATCGACAAAGAATTTAGTGGTGTAAAATGTTACCATCAGCATATCCAGTGGTTTTTGACATGTGACAGTTCCTCATTCCGCGGGCCATTTATTTCTCTTTCCGTAACAGATTATTCAAACTACATGCACCAATGTACAGTGTATTATTTAATAAGCACTTTTTATCAAAACTTGCTTCTCCTCACTTTTATAGCTGAACGCCTTGCCTTGTGTAAAAAGTGTAGTAACTGGATGTCTGGAAAGGAAGTGCATATTAAAAACAATTTGCAATGGAAAATGTTTTTTTTTTTTTTTTGCTGACAATCATTCAATTATGCTGATTGAAAATTGTGCAGCTTTATTCATGTGTAAAATTACATATGGTACATCATTTACAAACAAAAAAAGTGTTCAAAAGTTACTATTACGTGCTTTTATAGATCTTTGATATATGGAAAAAAAAAGTTAATAGACCATTTTATTTCTCATCCCTCTCACTTTTAAGTCACACTCCTTTCACCTCATGCGGCCTTTCCTCTTTCTTTCTCTCTGGCTGATTCTCAAATGGCTCCATGCATGGTGCACTATATTAAGCATGAAATAATGTCCAATATGGAGTCATTTGGGATATTTTCCTTCTCCCCTTATCAGGCTAAATACCTAATGGCTCCCTGCTCTCTGTACTACTACATAGGAATAAAGGCGTCTACACCTAAGTAGCGCACTTCATGTCCTGATGGGAGCCACTAGGGATTTAGTTTGTTTCTCTCCAACCCTTTCCCCTGGCTTTCTTTACATTCCCCCATTTTTTCTCTCTATTCCTTCCCTTTTTCTTTCCTTTGCCTTCTGTCTGTTTTCCGCTCCTCAGCTCTGAGCAGCTTGCTCAATGGGGATAATCTCTGGCATACTCTGGCTCCTCCCTCTTCTTGCCCTTGCCATGGTGCCTGCATGCCCAGCATCTGCCTCCTCCTCTTCTTCATCAGACCAGTCAGGCTCCTCCTGCAGGTTTCCTCTGGATCCGCCAAAGCTCCCTCTCCCGCGATGTAGTGTACGCATTTTGGAGCGGAATGTCACGAAGGAAAGGCTCTTGCTGCGAGCCTTGTCACAGCGGCCGTTTCGGGCCTGCAGCTCTGCATCTCCCCGAGCCTCATCCAGGCAGGCACGCAGCACTGAGCGGAAAAGCTGTGGCACCTCATGCACTTCTGGCTCATACTCCGTCACCAGCTTACGGAACCTGAACATAATACAGATTATCACTGACAGGCTGAACCTACATCATCACACTCTCAGGTTGTTATGTTCTGTATCCAGGATAAAGAGGGGAAAAGGAGCCTTAAATCTAGTAAACTACTTTGAGCTCAATAAACTGCACAAGAAGTGTCAGGAACTTCTGAGTACAGTCAGCATCTATCAGAATAGGAAGGGAATGTACTCCTACTCTTCTCTTTTTGGGTTTCGTTTGGTCTACAGTGAAACACTACAGGTCAAAAGGTTCATGGGCAGGCTACAATAGACCTAAATCCAAAAATTGAAATACTAAACCTAATGAACTATAATAGTACATTCCCTTTTCCACACTTTGATGCTTAAGAAAATGCAATCAATTACATCCCAATGTCATGAATTAAGTCAATTAACCCATTACAATTAACCCATCTCTGGACATGAAAAGACCTAAGTGATATTAGCCTTTTATTTTAAGTGAGTGAATTATTCTATGTAATCTGAACAGCTAGACCTCTCTGTCCACCCCACCTGACTATGACGGGGCCGCACTGTGGTGGAGGTATCTGAGCACAGATTTCCTGGAGATCCAGCACATCTCCAGGTGTAAGCTCGTAGGGGACATGGGGCTGAGGCCCAGCCAGCCAGCTGTAGTCCACTGAGGATGAGGACCCGCGACGGCGGCGGACCTCTGTGGCCCGCTCCAGACGGATGCGTTCTGTTCTCTTCACCATGGCTCCCAGCTCCAGCATCAGGGTGTTGGTGACCAGCTCCTCTGGAGTGCGCTGGCCTGGCACTTTAGGCTCCAGAGAGAACACAGCAGACCAAGGGAACATCTAAGAGAAACAGACTGGGCTGTTCACCAATGTTAAATATATACATGTACACAAACCAACACATTACCAACACATATGCAAAAGTCTTACACACATACAAAAATAACATAAAAAACATGAGCAGTTAATGGGTATTTTTTTCATATTAGTATTAATACATATACTAAATATAAACGGACTAAAACGAATAAAGACAAATAACATTATACAGTACATAGTTTTATGTTCAATATATCAATATGTTCCATATTATTTTTCATTCCAAGTTAAACCAGGTGAGCTTCTGATGGAATTTCACAAATCCAAGCAATGGTTGGAGTCATCATGGAGAAATCTGGAACCAAACCAGTGTTCTCATGCCCACCACACAAAATATCAACTTCTTTTTTTACAAACAAAACAAACCTTGATGTTTTTTTACTGCTTACTTGTTTGATTGCATTATTCTAATGTTAACATTTCAAGCAGGAAGAAATGATCAAACCTTGAGAACAGGTCTTAGGCACCTATACATATTGCTGTCTGTTGTACAATCCTATATATACACACAATGCATTATTATGTATATATGTATGTTTATTACAATGTACAATTATTCCCTATGTGTATATATATATAGTACAAGGTATTACTCTTTAGCTGTCTTACCTTTCAGTCGGATGATTTTCAAAGTGTAAATTTACTCCAAATGAGTTGAAGGAAGCTCAAAACCAGTTTTTCAAAGTGTAGATTTACTCCAAATGAGTTGAGAGCAGCTCAAAACCTCTGTTCAGTGGCACAGGTACATAGAAATGTTTTCCAGATTAAGAAAATTTACATTCAAGGTTTTGTGTGCACCAGTGAGACACCCTCTCTGTGTAGTGTTGAGGTCGAGTAAGTATGTAATCCTGTATAAATACATGTGACACTCATGACTTACCCACCTAGTTAAGCCTTTCGGGGTGTGTGCATGTGTGTGTGAGGGAACAGATGTCTTGTACATACAACTGCTCAGGTGTCATAGTCATGATAACAGTTGGCCCATATACACCTTACTTGGAAATGAAGATGCGGCTTAAGTCTTATACACAAAATGCAGCACTGCTTAAATAATTTGTCACTGGTATATTTGATATGCGTTTCGTGCCATCAAAACACATGATAGGCAATTTAACAGAATAAATGTAAATACAATCTAATTAAATAACTGATATGTGGGCAGTAGGATTTCTTGTTGATTTAAAGTTATAAATGCAAGGCATCAAATCTGAGACCCCAAAGATCTACAGCAGATAGAAGAAACAGGAGACCAGACATGACTGCTTTAGTTGGAAACAAAAGAGATGTAATAATAGTGACTGTGAAGTGTATAAAAGTGTAAGCTATCTTTAGACACGGAAAGCACTTTCATTACACCCATATCATAATCCCCTATGGATTGCATAACCTAAGTATCCTCCTAATCATAACACTTCTGTCTGAGGCATGCTGTCTATGAACACCCCGCAGCTCTGGCAGACAGTTGTCTGAAAGTATTCCTGATACACTAAGGGTTTCCACTCTGCTCAGCACAAACAGGGCTTTATTCTCTTCTTGTATTAATAAGGATTACGCTGCAGTTCCGTGCAGCGGATGGACATGGACTACAGGAAACGCTCGAGTATTTAGTTATGAAGATAATCTTATTATGGTCTACTCGTTCCAGGATCACTGCAAAGAGGTGTTGGTATAATTAACTAAAAACTGCTGGAACAATTGCATTGCTCTCAGCATATCTAGAATATGAAAGCATAATGCATGTGCATGCAATGGAAAAACCCAAGTTATTATTCATTCAAGTCAGTCAACAGCACACTTCAAGGAAGAAGGGATTAGAGATAAATTAGGAAAGGTATGGTGAATGTAACATGTTGAAGGAGAGATTAGTAAAAGGTTAAGCTAGGCAGCAGGAGGCCTAGTGGTTAGGGAGTTGCCTCTATGATCAGAATGTTGTGGCTTCAAATCCCAGGACTGCTAGTGTCACCACTGAGGTACCCTTGAGCAAGATACCATCCACACAAACCCCTGTGTTCCTGGCTGCCCGCTGCTTCACTTTGTAAATAGATTAAATGTAGAAAACATTTCATACTGTTTATGCTGTGATGTGTTCTCACATAAAAATTACACTCTACACATATCACACAGACATAAACCCCATTATATA
This sequence comes from Ladigesia roloffi, assembly GCA_037577295.1. NCBI lineage: Eukaryota > Metazoa > Chordata > Actinopteri > Characiformes > Alestidae > Ladigesia > Ladigesia roloffi. Next base: position 4,719,950 of record JBBKCR010000031.1, on the reverse strand, counting down.
TTTTAGCATTTATTCTGTGAATATGAATAAGTAGACATGAGAATCAGAATCAAAAAGCTTTATTGATCCTGGAGACAAATGCCTATGTTATGTATCCAAAGACACACAGAGACAAGAAACATAGAAAATATTATTTAACAAAAGGATCAAATAAACAACAAGAAGTAGAAACTCAATTTGAAACTACACCATGCTATATAAACAAATGCTGGATATTTACTTACAGTTAGGTGAATTCTAATGACACATATGATAGTGAGGAGTATGTAATTGCATGTATTAGAAATCAGTAGTATGTAAGTAAATAGAGAAATTTCTCATGGCAAATCCGTTCTACAAAAGGCATTGTGTAAAGTGTCCTTTTGTCACATGTGAACACACAGTGTGAAATTAATTCTCTGTTTTTAAGGCAAGTAAAGCAGTGGGCAGCCAGGAACACCGAGGAGCACTGTGTGGGGACGGTGCTTGGCACAAGGGGTACCTCAGTGGTGCCTCCAGCAGTCCTGGGATAGGCACCCACGACCTTTTGATTGCAGGGGTAGATCCCTAATCACCAGGCCACCCGTTGCCATTGTTATTCGGCAGCTATTTAGAAAACAGATGGCGTTTTAGCTTAGGTACATTAAAAGAGAATAAATTGATATGTAAGCGACGCAGTCATTACATTGAACTGGCTGTGTTTGACCACCACATTGTTTATGCTATGTTTTGCCCTCTCGTGGTTGAAAATGGAACTATACTTGGCTAAGCCCCGCCTATCTATACGTCATCCTCTCCGCCTCGTGTCAAATCGAGTTTCTGAACGTTGGAAGAGCGCGCGAGACGTGTTTCTATTGCTGGGTAGCCTATAGGCTTATACATTTTTGAGGATTATTCAGTTTTAAACGCAATATTTTGTACACAAGCCGTATGAGAAGACCGTGTTGTTGAAGCGGTCTTGAAATGAATTACCGTGATTTATAAACCCCAGAGACGGAGGTAAGTGACCCCCAATAATTGTGTTAGCTACGCTAACAACAGCTCGAGACAGTGAGTCTTCCTCGTTTTTATGCGTGTATTGTTTGAGAGTGTTGGCCGTACAGCAGTCGAATTTTGTCTTTCTTGCTTGTTTCTTACTTATACACTATGATAACCACGGTTGTAATGTTGGCTATTATAATAAAAAAGATTGTTTGCTTATAGACAGGTTTATATCCACGTTAATTACCATATTTAGTCCATATAGTCCTAAAACATGAAATTGTGAGGGGGCTAATATGTGCCTAAGCAGATTTTTTTGTTTCGGCTGCTCCCTGATCCCTTTAGTGTCAGCACTAACATGAAGCTCTCTGCTTTGGTTTGCAAAACAGTGACCTAAGCTCTTCAGATCGATGTTTACAGCTGTATCCAGGGTCCGGATTTTCCACATTCCTCCCTCTCCCTCTCTGTACAACACCTTTTCATACCCAACTGGAAAATATCCTGTGAACCAAACACTATTTAATCACAGTTTATTTTTCAGATGAAAATAAAAAAAATCGTAGTATATTGTTTATGAAAACTGCCCTGCGTGTCTTGGCAGCCGAATTCCATTGAGTGTGTTTCCATTAAAAAAATATAAACTCAATTGTTCGGCCTCACACTGGATTAACCAGGTTTTTTCTTGCATTACCAATGTATGATGTCATTACCATTCATGATTGATTTTCTTGTCAGAAACAAGTAGATACTTCCCTGAGGCAGGAAAATCTGCACTGACTACGTTCTCATTTTTTCTCACATACTGTCAGATTCACATTTTCCTTTTTCCATGTCTGTAGAACCAAGGACGTCTGTGAATCACTGCAATAAGGTTCTGGTTCTGGAGATTGGTTGTGTATAAGGATGAGCTGGGCCACAGAGGACTGGACCACAGGTCTCTCTGGCCATGTCCTGCAAAAGGTCAGAGAGCTTCAGGTGCACAATGAGAAGCTGACCCGAGAGAGACAACAGAGGCAGCTCCAGCTGGACAATTCTGAGGCAGCCCTGAATAAACAGAAGCTGAAGGTTGCATGAATTGTTATAATTTATGTGTGTAGCTGCAGTGAGTGAATGTAACTTGACTGTCAATATAAAATTATTTCTCAAATAAGTCATTTAGCAGCAAATAGCAGTAGTTGCACTTTTAAGATAAAGGTAGTCTAATGTGCTTTTTTCAAGCATTGTTGATTATTTTTACCCTTTGCCTAAATGTAGTAAGTAAGTTAACATTTAGAAATGCAGTGCATTTACGGCAGATGCACAAATTGCATCTGTCTTTTTGTTGGCTGGTTATGAGGAAGACTTCACAATCCAATTCAACATTTTGATACCAGGACTTATCTTGGATAAGATTTCTCAATATTCATGACATTTGTTGCCACAACAAAAGAATCTAGATCACCCACCCTACATCTGAATATGTTTACTTTATATGTTGTGCAAGCCTGGTTATTACTTGTGGGATAAAAGCAGATGGTAAAGGTTGAGTATTTTATATTGTTTGTTTAAGGAAAAGCCTACCATGTAATTGACTGTGAGCTGAGTCACTTGAATGTTTTGTGGTGGTAATGTGAAACCATTCTAAGAGCCATAAAAACAAATTGAAGAGAAAAGTGTATGTGTTCCTCAAAAACTCTGAATATCAGCCAAAATGTGAGACAATTGGAAATGGACAATATATTTTCCTAAAATTAGAATGTAGCCTATTTATATTTTATAAATGTATCTCTTTCCCTTTCCCAGTATGAGGAGGTGCGTGTGGAGCTGTCCACAGTGCAGAGGGAGCTGGTTGGAGTTCGAGAGGGAGCGCAGGTGGATGTGCAGACCAAGGAGCGTCTAGCCCAAGAATTGCAGGGAAAAACTGCTCTGGTGTGCGCTCTAGAGAACCAGCTTGAGTCAGCCAAAGCGCTTACGCAGAAGCTTACACAGGAGGTTAAACGGTAAGATAAATGTATTTTTGCACATTCACAGTCAGAGCCTGGCTTGTAACATGCTCAAGTGCGATATACTTGTGCTAGAAAGCATAATTATCACAATAGGTGTTTTATTATATTTAGTGTGAGTTTATCAAATTGCAGGCTTTTTGGAAATCTGAATTGCTTTGATAATCTCTGTGGTTTAGCATAAGCTAAATAAAAAGAATCTGGAGAAATCAAATTTGCATGCACACAACCATCTGCTAATTAAGAGACCAGTGCTTAAATGATTTAGTGCTTCCTCCTGACCACCCCCTGTGTCCCCCTCCCCCAGACTAGAAGCAGAGCTGGAGAAGCAGCAAAAGGAACCTCTCTCCGGGGAAACTGTGTTGTTTTCCACTCCATGCTGGAACATGAACTCACCCTGGGATCAAAATGGTATCCTCCCTTCTGTTCCTCTTTTCTCTGCTCCATATTGTTTTTCTGTTTTTCTTCACCACTTTTACTCTACTTTGTTATCTGCTGCTCCGATTTAATTTCATGCAGAATGACCTGATTGCCATACAGTCCTGAAACCAGTATTTGTTTAGTATTTTTATGGAGCACACCACAGTACAGTGTGTTATGTTTTTTATGACCCTGTAGTCTGACCCTGTAGCCAGTTTGCTATATCAATAGTTTTGTATCTCTGCAGGTGTTAAGAGTAGTCTCAGAGGAGAGGGCGAAGTTAAAGCTCACGTTGTCAGAGTGAGTTTCCTCCAATGCAAAAATTCTACATCACTAATGCTGATTTTAAACTGGTCTGCACATACTTTGTCCTGCACGTCTTTTGGCTACTTGTGAGCAGTTTGGGCGGCTTAATTGGGGACATTAAGCAGAATTCTTGGTACTGACCATTTTTTCTCTATCATATACCTCTGTAGCAACAGCTTCTGTTTGAAGACAGCCCGAAACCCTCAGTGGGTGGAGTTTCGTCACAGTTCCCACAGCAACCACACAAAACCCCATCCCTCCGGCGCGGAGTCTACCAATCAGAGGCACGTACCAATTCTTCTGTGTTTCCGTGGGAACGGGATGACACAAGGCCCACTCCCAAAGGAAGACCGGTATCCTCCTCCTTTGCTTCCAGTGATGTCGTTGTCACAGACTCTGATTCATGGGATAATGGGGCAGAGGAGGCTCTGAGAAAAGAGAGAGATGGTAAGTGTCTCCAGCTTTGAAAAAATGAAAAAGTCAAATGAACACTACTTAAATGTAATTGAGGTTTAAAGCTGTACAGAATGGTCACAATAACCCTGGTGCAGAGAAAAACATAAACTAGGTTCACCAAAGAGATAAGTGCAGGTGAGGTAATCCCAGTAATTTTCAGCCCACTTCCCACTAGTGCTCTGGGTATGACATTCATGAATAACTTCTAGTGGATTGAAGAAACAGTTTGAAGTCTGTTGCCATGGTAGCCACTTTGACCCAGCCGAAGCATACATAGCTTTACATATTGGTAAACAAAGGAGGTTTCGTGCAGCATTAACTAGGGGAACTTCATTTCTGTTGCCTATGTAGTAGGAGTCTACACACTGTTGTCATTGAGCTATATTTTGTAATGTCAAGACAGGGTGTATTGTGGACAGGAAATAAAAGGTTTTATCAGAGCAATTGTGTCATCAGTTTGAGGACTTGAATTAAACTGTAGAGCTGTTGACATTGGCTGTTGGTCTGTTTTGGTTTGTCTAAGAACCACATGTCCCAGGCCCAGAGTTGCTTATTATTGTATATGGACTATTACACTTGCATTAGCCTGTCATCCTTCCATTTTGAGTTGGGAAGTTGTAATTGTTTTATGAAGTTGTTTATAAAATGCTTCTGCCTTCATATCAACTGAGCCCATGATTGTGTCTTTAAATGTCTCAAATAGAGTTTAATATGTGTGCTTATTGGAGAGAGAGAAGGGTGAATGTGCGCATGTGCATGTACACACAGTAGAGTTTTTTAGTGCTGTGTGAGGGATCTGAATGCTCTTCATTGTCCCAGAGCTGTGTGTAGTCACTGCTGAGGTAATCTGCTATTGTCCTCTTTCACTGACACATGCTATATTCTCTATGGGACATAAGAGTTGAGAATAGGAGTAAATCATTTTGCTCAAATACAAAATCTTGCCCAAATGGTTGTATGTGGACAAAAACATTTTACTTTTAAAACACTACAATCACCCATAACTATGTCCTACAAATTTTCTTTTTAATTGTAACTTTCATACAGAAACATTTATACAGTGCTTTTCCCTCTTTGTATCTCACTCCTATTGTCTTTTCCTCTCTCTCAGATCTGTATATGAGGGTCTCTGGGCTGCAGAAGGAGCTGCAGGTGGAAAAAGAGCG
>JBBKCR010000031.1:4704660-4709660 GCA_037577295.1 Ladigesia roloffi | reverse complement strand
CATGATGTCTAAACACTAATCATTTATTCATTGTGACTGCAGTGATCTACATTATTAATTAATTCCACAAATGAGTCTGTTTTGCTGTTCTATATTAATGCAGTCCTAATCTTGGCCTGTAGGAGTCGCTTAGGGAAAATGAAACCCTTAGAATTTCTCTGGAACAACTGAAGAAGAGGGAGAAATGCTTAGAGGCAGAAGTGAAGAGACTGACTGAAGAGTTAGCTGAAGCACTGAAGCTTATTAAAGAGCTGCAAGGTAAATAAAGAAGGAAGAAAATGTTTTTAATATACATGCCACCCATGTATTTCTGGAAAGTTTTATTTTTACATTTATTTAACTTTAACTTTTTATACTTTATTTTATATTGTTCCTGTCTTATTGCCTCTGTTTGTCTGTGTTCGGATTCAGTTTCTGAAATATTTCCTGTTCTGTCATCATTAATGCTGTAACATAAGTATTGAACACATCACCAGTAAATGTATTTGTAAAGGTGCTATTGACATGAAAGTCTCACCAGATGTTGGTAACAACCCATCTAAACCAGGTGCAAAAAATCAAACCATAAATGCACATAAAATATGTGTAAAAAATGTAATAACACATAGAAAAGTAATTGAACACGCTGAAATGTATGTAATACTTTGTACAAAGACCTTTTTTGTTGATGACTGCTCTAAGATGCCTCCTGTCTGGTGAAACTAGTTGCATGCATTGCTCAGGTGTGATTCTTTCACACAAACTGTCATTAAATCCTGAAGATTCTGTGAGCCCCATCTATGAACACTGAGCTTTAGCTCTTTCTATAGATTTTCTACAGGATTCAAGTTCGGGCTCGGCCGTTCTAGCAGCTTTATTTACTTTCTCTGAAACCAATTGAGAGTTTCCTTGGCTGTGTGTTTGGGGTCATTGTTTTGCTGGAATGTCCACCCTCGTTTCATCTTCATCATCCTGGTAGATGTCAGGCAATTTTTTATCAAGAATGTCTTGGCACATTTTTCCATTCATCTTTCATTTCATTATGTTAATCATGCAAGTTCTGTATGCTGAAAACCAGCACCACACCAAGATGTTCCAACGTCCATACTTCACTGTTGGTGTAGTGTTTCTGGGGTAATATGCTGTGGTTTTTGACCTCCAAACATGGTGTTTATCCAAAGAGTTGGTCTCATCTGACCAATTTCTGCAAAATTTAAACACACTTCTATGTGTTTTTTATTCAGCAGTGAAGTCTTGTGTGGTGAGTGTGCATTCAGGACATGGTGGTTGAGTGCATTATTGGTTAAGTGCATTTTCTTTGAAATAATTTTACCTGCTAATATTCAGGTCTTTCTGAAGCTGTCCACAAGTGGTCCTTGCATCTTCTGATAAATATTCTCACTCTGCTGTCTGAAATCTTGTGAGGAACACCTGGTTCTGAAATGAGGTTTTTTCCACTTCCAGATTATGGCACCAACAGTGCTGACTAAAAATTTCAGTAGTTTAGAAATTCTTCTGTAACCAATATCATCAGTATGTTTTGCAACAATGAGAAGGACTTGAGAGCTTGTTGGTTTTACACACCATGAAATACTTCTTGTTTGACACATTGGTAATTAGACACTTCGTGACAAGATTGCTTGATAATAACTAATAGATGTCATGACTTTCTATGCCTTTTTGCACTTTACTTTCTTCATGTGTTCACTACGTTTTCCTGGTGTCATTTCATTTTATTACACATAATGTGTGGAAATCTGTGGTTTAATTTTCATGTGTGGATTGGATGGGTTGTTACCGATATCTGGTAGGAATTTAATGTCAATAGCACCTGTCAAAATATATTTACTTAGAAAATTATTATTTTACCACCTGTATATCTGCTGTGAAATTAATATATGATGTGTCTGTGTGAATATTACATTTACACTCTCCTTTCATTTCAGCCCAGCTTGCTGCTCCTCCTCCTCCTCCACCATTGGCCTCTTATTCTTGTGCTCCTATTACTGGGGACAGCTACACCCCGGTTCACTCCATTCACTATGATCGTCCTCCGCCTCATCAGCACTCAGCCCAGAGAAAAAGAGCTCCAAAAACGGAAAGACCAAAAGACAGTGACCGACAAGGGCCATCAACTTATCCCACTGACCGAGAACCCTGCGAGGGTATTGAGTCAGAGCCTGTCAGCGAATATGGATCTGGAGAGTCATTAACAATACATGTCAAAGAACATGAAAGAAATCAGCATGGAACAGTAAGGCGTGGTGAAGTAGACATTGAGAGCTCCATTACTGAACAGGACACAGGGATAGAAGATACAGACACAGACTCCTATATGTCTGATTCAACCAGTGATCGCATGTTTAAAGATGAAGGCTTTTCGCAAACAGATATTCGTTATGTCTCAGGAGGCAAAAATGATAACTCTTCGCAACAAGGACACAAACAAGATTCGTCTTCTCACAAGGAGTTAAAGAAGGAAAATGCTGCTCTCCGGGATGAGCTCCGGGACATCAAGTCGGAGCTGGAGCGACGTCTGGATGACCTCGAGACCCAGAGGAGAGCAGAAGCTGAAGCAAGGACCAAACTGAAGCAGCTCAGTAAGAAGCACTCGAGCCAGGCCGAACAGCATCGTGTTAAGGTTCAGGAGTTCAAAGAGAAAGGAAGCAAACTGGAAATCCAGCTAGAACAGGAGAGGAAGGAGAGTGCAAACCTCCGGGATATGGTAGCTGCTTTGGAGAACGAGGCTGAAAAAAGACAGGGGGAGGAAGAGGGCAAAGATGAGAACATCAAGCTCAAAGAAGCCTTGTCTTTGATGGAAAGGAAGGAAGAACAGCTTGAAGAGGAAAGGGAAAAAATGCAAAAAGAACTTCAGATACTTCAGTCTGAGCTTTTGCAAGAAAGGGAGGAGAGAATGAAGGAGAGAGAGGATGAGAATAAACGACTCAAAAATCATGAACTGGAAGGTATAAAGATTGCAGAACTTCAAGCAGAGTTGAACCGCCTTAAAAGGTCTGCGGGTAGTGAAGACAAAAATACAAAAGACAACATGCCTTTAACCTATCTGCAACTTGGAAACCAGCCAAACACTACAGATGATGTTTCTGCATTTGAAAAGAGTGCAATTTCATCTCCTGAGGCTTGTGTTTCCTTCTGTGAGTCAAACTCCATGTTCCCCAAGGAAACAAGAATAATGTCCCTGGAATCTGACACTTGGACAAAATCTCCAGACCACTTCCTACAGGACACAGAGGATAGCACTTCAGCAACACACCTTAATAAACTAGCAACATCCAGAGAGGGCACAGACTTGGATGAAACTACCATTTTGATCTTGGAGGTTGAACGTTTGCGAGTGCAGCGAGACAAAGAAGCACAAAGGTCAGAAAAGACCCAGAAAAAGCTAGAGGTTCTTCAGGACCAGGTGACAAATCAGACACAGCAGCTAACACTAGCATTTGAAAATCAGAGCAAGCACATAGATGGCCTCTTGAAGGAACTACTAGAAAGAGACGATGCCCTCCGGAGGCAGGAAGAGGAACTACAGAGCTGCCGAGAGGAGATTGCCTTGCTCAAAACAGATGAATGCTTAAAGGCGAAGACGGAACACCTTAGGGGGCTTCTTGAGGAGTCAGGATGTGATGTAGTGACTAGCAGTGCTGTTCCAGGTAACTTGAAAGAAGAGGCTTCTCTTCCTGTGAAAGACAATCTACAATTTGCTTTACAGCCCACAATAATTCTAGAGGATCAGAAGAATCAGTCTAGCAATATAAATGTTGAACAAGATAAATCGTTTATGTGTGAAATAACTATAAACACAAAGGATCCTGTTGCACTCTGCACCTCTGATGCACATTGTGGAGATTGTGCCTGCCGCACTGAAAACACTAAAGCAAAGGGAACACTGAAACCACACGCAACTGCTCAGAAACACAGAGGTTATGTGGTTGAAATGAACACAGAAAATACAGAGAGCTTTCCTACAAGTCCCCGCAAGCCTACGGATCAGTCTTTTATTGTCAAAATCCCTCAGAGCCATGTGCAATACCCCAACGATGTCAGAGAGTTAAAGGCGGTAATAAATGAATTGCATGCAGCACAAAATGAACTTTCTCATTTGAAGGCCATACATGGCCAGCTGACTCTGCAGCTTCAAGAAGTGTCAAAAGAGGATAACTTGGTCATCAAGCAAGAGAATGAACAACTAAAATTAAAACTGGAACAAATGACTAAAGAAATAGGTTTATCTCAGAAACCGCTGGTAACACTGACTTCCCATTTGACAAACACTAAGGAAGTTGATGAACTGTTTGTAAATAAAGATCCTCTTGGAGGCTCGGGAGATGGAGGAGGAGACATAAAGGAAAAAGTTGAAGAAGAAAATGGTGATGGTGAAGATAAGTTATCTTCTTCAGGACAAACTCGCTCTCTTCGGGAACAGGTACAGAAGTCGTGCTTTTATTAATCACAGATCCTTTAGTGTGTATAGTTGAACATATTCCTGCAATTTCCCTTCCTTTGTGTGCCGCATTAGATAATTTCAGGAGATTAGATTACAAGAGGATCGAAGTTTGATTGAATGGTCTGAGCTAACAATGGTTAACAATCAAAATATTTGTCCCTGTATTTACAAATGTGCATTCATGCCTCAAGCCCATTATCCACAGCCTGGTTTTACCTTGTTGTTTGCAGACTGTCTGTAGTTGGTCTAAATCTGTCCTTCTTGCCATAGAAACTGCTATTCAGTGTACAGCTAATCATAATTTTTGGCGATGATGGGGATTAGAAGCGTCGTTATACTCAAAATTCAATAATGAATTCAAAAGGAGTGTGTTGTTTGCTTTCTTTCTAAAAGTACTGCTATGAAAACAAAAAATTGTAAACATTGTGCAGCTTTACTTAAAATATATTCAGGGTCTTGAAGAGGGTGTTTAATTTCCTCATTCTCTCTCTCTCTCTCTCTCTCTCTCTCTCTCTCTATCTATCTATCTCTCTCTCTCTCTCTATCTATCTCTCTATCT
>JBBKCR010000031.1:4678371-4694056 GCA_037577295.1 Ladigesia roloffi | reverse complement strand
TTCACTCTAGACATGCAAAAAGAACGGTTACCTGCACTCAGTGTTTAAGTACAGTAAGAGTACTGGTGTTCTGCACGACCGTCTGAAATGATGTTCTCTAGCTAACATGGCTAACGTTAGCCCAGTCCAGAGGATGCCACGGCTTAAAATGTTCCCACTTTCTGTGGCAAACTTCATTTTACCCGAAAATTCAAGATATCAGCCTTGTTTTGTTTTGTATAACTGTCATGTTGATGTCAATGTTACAAAGAATTTTAATGAAAGTTTTTAATGTTGGATATCTGTGTGCCTCCACTGCATCTGTGTGACATCGTCAAACTAGTCGACTCGACTTCAATCTGAGGTCGTTAATGCCCTAATATACACACATACACATTTGCATTTATCTACATTACAGGCCAAAAGTTTGGACACACCACCTTCTCATTCAATGTGTTTCTTTATTTTCATCACCTTTTACGTTGGTAGATTCTCACTGAAGGCATCAGAACTATGAATGAGAACATGTGGAGTTATGTTATGTCACCTGAAATGGTTTTCCAACAGTCTTAAAGGAGTTCCCAGAGGTGTTTAGTGGTAAACACCTGTGTGCAAAGCAGAAATCAGAGCTCAGGGTGGCTATTTTGAAGAAACTAGAATATAAAACGTTTTTTTTTTGTTTAAGTACATAACTATGTTCATTCATACTTTTGATGCCTTCAGTGAGAATCTACCAATGTAAATGGACATGAAAATAAAGAAAACACATTGAATGAGAAGGTGTGTCCAAACTTTTGGCCTGTACTGTATGTTGATTGTGGACATCTCAGGTGCCAAACAGACATTTGAGAATATGCCATAGGTTTTCCAAACAACCCATCCATGGATGGTTCTTTAAAGCATTGCTTCTCAAACTGGTTCTCAGGGAATGACCAGATGGTCACAGGTTTTCTCATTTTTATGGGTTTTGATTTGGAGTCAATATGTTAACAAATTTCTTTGGGACGTCCTGGAGACCACTTTGAAAAATATTCCCTTAAAGAATATTAGTTGTAAATGAAGTAAGGAACTATTTAGAACCTTCACATAATGTTCTTTTCATAGAGTGTGATCTGGTCCTGGTGATTTTTTTCATATTTTTCTATTTTCCCTGCTCTTAACACACTCCGTGATCCAGGAAAAGCTTAATTAGCCTACTGAGTGAATCAAGCATATTAGTCCTTAGAAAATACAAAAATATATAGGGCAAGGTCAGGGTTGGTGGTATCATTTCAATCGTCTTTTACCTCTACAGAAAGTAGTTGATGCAATCGAGGCTGGGGTGGATGCCAGAAGCACTGCCAATTTCACCAGCCGGTGGGATCTGTCCAATGCCTTTTTCTTCTGTGGGACCATCATCACCACAATTGGCGAGTCTGAAAGTTTTGCCTCTTGGCATGTTAACTTTTTGCAGTGCAAAAAACAAGTCAATAAACCACTAAAATTGATTAGCCCAATAATCTGTACTCTGTTGTTGGCTCACCTATGCACAGGTTTTGGGAATCTTTCTCCTAAGACTGAGGGAGGTCAGCTTTTCTGTATTTTCTATGCTCTGGTGGGTATCCCCATGTTTGGAATCCTTTTAGCTGGAGTGGGGGACCACCTGGGAACCAGCCTCCGAAGGGCAGTGGCAAAGATAGAGGCTCTGTTCTTGGTGGGTGCTTTAAAATCTCAACATGTTAACATAATGCTTTAATGATCGCTTTGTTGATTTTTGAGACCTGCTACATTTAAAAATATGGCTAAATAAATAACAGGATGACTTATAATGGTTATATAAGGTGATAGATGTGACTTATGTATACATAGTATTCTGTAAATGACTGCTGTTAGAATTAATGTTCTACTGTTATCTTAATTATCTTATCTTGCTTGATAGTGCAAACTAACAATGGTAATCTGGACTGTTTACCGCATTTTTAACATATCATAGGTTAGATAGAGGCTATATTGTTTTTGTGTTTTTTCCATGGTTTATTTAAGGAGTTTTCTTTAATATTTAACAAGCTCGTTGAATAGAAAACAAAACCAACAACAAAAAATAAGTAAATACATAATTTAACAAAACAAACAAAAAAATAATAATAAAGGTGCGTCTCAAGTATGAACGCATGAACAGGACATTTTTCCTCCTTAAACAGATGCTATAATATTAAAGAACGCTTGCATGTTGGTTTCCTTAGTGATAATACAAGGAGAAAGAAGAATGTATTTTGATAACAGTTATTTGTCCTTATTTTCCTGAATAACTGCAGAAGAGGGTGAGCCCCACCAGTGTACGGGTCATATCTGCTGTGTTCTCCATTCTGATTGGTTGCTTAATCTTCATCGCATTGCCAACCGTGGTGTTTCAGGAAGTGGAACAATGGACTCTTCTGGAGGCCGGATACTTTGTAGTAATCACCCTAACAACCGTAGGCTTTGGTGATTATGTAGCAGGTACTCAATTAACTTCTTAATGTGGTCAGAGTGACAGGATATTACATTTACTTTTGGTTTGCGGGAAGTCTTGCTGATATTTTCTTACAGCATTGACAGTATTCTCTAATTTAGCTGATTTCTAATTTCCCCTGCTGATTCGCAGAAGAGGGTAATAGCATTACTGTTTTAACAAGCTTGTTATGCAGGCCTTAGTGGAAAAATTATATATTCCAGTAAATAATATAGTCAAATAGATAAATATTGGCTAGTGACTTCATTAGAGACTTGGGTTTTAGTGTGATATTTAGATTTTGAATGTTTTTGTTTGTCCATTTCCAACGTTACTAGATAACCGCAGAGAAGGCATTTTCATGTACAAACCCCTAGTGTGGCTGTGGATTGTGTTTGGTTTGGCCTACTTCGCATCCATCCTCACTATGATAGACAACTGGCTCAGAGTGCTGTCCAAGAAAACCAGGGCAGAGGTGAGTGTGAATATGAATATGTGCATGTTTGTATTTATACATACTGTTGGAAATGTTGTAACAGTCTGCATAACACCATAAAACAATGTCATTGCATTCATTTTATATTCTTTGATATCTTTAAAGGCAGTATATGCACTTTGAAGGACACTATGCAGGTTTAGTTTTTTCTAGTTAAATAATGCACTCTTTCAGCTGGTTTAAACGAACGTAGTCTGAATATTTGCATACATGAATAGCTGTTTCTTAAGCCTAATATTAAGCTATATTAACAAGACAGGACAAATGATAGAATGTATATATTTAAAGGAATTAAAATATTCAGTGCAACTTGTTCACTATATGATTTGTTCCTCCTTATTGCTCCCTATCATGTTTAAAGATGGAAGAGTTAAGAGCCCATGCCACAGATTGGACCCAGAACATCCAGAACATGTCTATGGACTTCCGTATCCCCGTCCCTCTGGACCTTAATGATCCCTTCCAGCTCCAGCGCAGACGACGGAGAAAACGCCACCGTGGCGCCCACCATCGGCACCCACGGCTGGCTGTGGATGGGCTTCCTCATGATGTCTCCCTGGAGACAGAGTCCATTAGGGAAAATGGGCATTTGTTTGTGAGCTGGCCTGGTTCCCGATACAACACTGCATCCGATACCAGGTGGGAGCGTCTCCACTTTTTTCTACATTTTTTATGCTTTTTTGTTTTAAAAAAGCTTAATTGTTATTATTTTCCAACAATGAACTCAACAGATGTCCTTTAAACTGTGTGAAGCTTTCTAAAGTGTTCAGAATTTACTTTCACAGATGTTAAATTAAAGCAACAGCAAGAACTCCCATGTTATTTTTGGTGTGTTAGACTTTTGTTTAGTTTTGCACCAGCACAGTGAACAAGTAGTGGAAACAGATTGGCTCACAATTAGCCCTGTGCAAACAGTGTACCTAAACCATCACACAAAGTTTTGAATTAATCTCAGATAGACTTGCATTCTGTCACTGTGTGACACTGTTATTAGTTTTAAAGTACCTTTTTAGGCATGCAGTTTGCACTTAGACGGCATATCTAAGCTAAAGAAGCAAACTTTGAATGCCAAGCGTATCTTGGCTGACCTTTTGCGAAGGGAAAAAATGTGCAAACCTATTTAGAAACCTACTTGTGACAGGAACAACATTTCTTTATGAATATATCTGTAAGAATATTTGCCCATTTCACTGTGTAATTATGTGACATGATCTTTGACTAGATTATACGCAAAGTATGAGATGAGGCCTGAATCAAGACTGACGTCAGGCCAAAGGTCCAGGCCTGTCTCTCGGTCAGAGATGAGGTCCCAGTCCAAACCGGTGTCGAGATGTGCCTCCAGATCAATTTCTGGATCAGACTCTAGATCAGAGATATCATCAGGATCCTGGTCTGGATCAGAGTGGAACTCACAGGAGTCTGGCTCGGCCTCTGGGCCCGAGGCTGCAGAGAAAATGCCCCTAAGCGAAAAGGACGTCCCTGTTGTATTGGTCGCAAGCTGTTCGGCTCTTCCGCCTCCTTCTCCATCTTCCCCTTCTTCTCCTCCTCGCCCCTCTCTGCTGGACTTCTTTGGCGAGAATCTGGCCTACATTGACGAATCTTCAGACACATTGAGTGAGCGAATCAAACCACCTGGAACTAGATCAAAACGGCCTCGCAAGCCCAAGCGGAGAAGCATGAGGAGGCAGCTCCCTAACACGGGTCCTGCGGGACTACAGAGAGAGTGCAGCAGTGAACTTCTACCACCATCATACCCTCCAACACCTCCACCGCTTAAAGACTGTGTCTCAAACTGAGCACTTCGGTAGTATACTGCCACTGGCTGTAGTATACATGGGATGTTACTACTCAGAAGAGGGTACAAAGATAGACCAAGATTGTAACACTGCGCACTGTGTAGACTCAGTGGCTGCAGGTTACCATAAAGAGTGGAAAGAGAGGAGCGGTCAGTTTAGCAGGCAAGACTGTTGCTAAACACCCTTGCAAAAAGCTATGCCTTTCAGGGTATAAACACTATGACTGGGATGATACCTTCAGTTACCAGTTATTGCTCCTTTCTCTTGGGAGTTAATGTAGGGTATCTTTAAAACTAATTTAATATACAAAACTTGACCACAAGGATCATGTTGTGCTTTTGAAATTACCTTAATATTCTAACTTGGTGAACTAAAATGTATCTTTCTGATAGTGCATGGTCCAAATGCATTAAATGCCTTTGTAATTTTTTGGTTTTGCAAAATAATGGTTAGTATGAAGCCTATTTAAGCACGCTACAGTGGTGTGAGGAATTTGTTTCTATTTAATGCAAAGTGCTTGAGTTGACACCATACAGCCCCAGATAGTGTATAGTGTCGAGAAAGATGTTGTCTAGCAAATCAACTCCCAGTCTCACCAGAGACCACATAGAAGAACTGGGTTAGTATGAACGATGGTTTGCTTTAAATTTCAAAGATCTGTTATGTTTATATGACTTGTGGGCACTGGATTAGCATAGAGAAGAACTGAAAAGGCTTTCAAAAGGTGTTAGAGGTCTGTTATTTACCACTCTTTCTACACTTCTACACGTCAATTTTGCATTGCAAAATTTCCTGAAAGAATAAAAAACTGTGCATGCGCTCTCTGAAATACCTTATGTGCCACAAAACCTGGATAATTATGACAATGTTCAACCTACAAAACTTTTATCAACACCAAAACCACCCTGTGGCCCCAGTCACCACAGTTACAGAAACATTATGTGCCATATTTCCTGTCTTGTGCAACCCTACATTCTTTTAAGTGCATATTATCAGTTTTGTGATTTCCGTCTTTGCCACATGTGGCATGCATGATAAGGAGACTTTCAAAATGAGACAGAAGAACTGCAACAATTTAGAACTTTTACAAGTGTTTTACTGTTTTCCATGTAGTGTTATTTAACTACTTGATGTAATGATGTGTGACACAGATGTGATTATTATATGACTACAATCAATATTAAGGTTTGTACATTGTGGTTGCTGTGTTTTTATTTATTTTGCAATGCAGGGTCAGTTTTAGAGTGAAGACTGAATATATGGCGCCCTCTTGAGGCTATCTGGCAAACTCGGTTTTCTTTGAATTCCTTTTTTTCATGTTTTTTTTAAATCATCTGTCCTGCCCTGGGCTGAGAAAATGTCCCAGGTTTTTCTCCGCCTTTCACCCTATGACAACTGGGATAGGCTCCAGCAGTCCGTGACAGTGGTTAGAGTATACAGCTTAGAAAATGGTCAGAATATTCCATCATTTCCTCAATGGAAGTAATAAAGGCCTTGCGCAAATTAAGAAAACTTGATAATATACAAGCAAAATATTAATAGAGTAAGCACACACACAGAGTTACCCAATTCTTTACTTAACTCTCCATTTCCTAGAATAGACCTATATACGTTTACTAGAGCTCGAGTTTCATATTATGTACACAAATCCTGAGATAGGTCACAAACACAAACAACCTGTTTATGGAAAAGTCCAAACAAATTGGAAGGCGCTAGCCAGATGAGCTTTTAAATGCCCAGGGTGGCAGATGAGAGTGAAAGAGGGAGAGAAAAACGTTGCAGGCCAGCGCGAGACAGCTCCAGGAATGGTATTTGTAAGGCCCTGGAAAGCTTGACTGTGGGGATAAGTGCTGGGTGCGCTTAGTGAAGGGGGTATTTAGAGGCAAGAGGACAAACACATCATGGTGGTTTAGTAAGGAGCCTTGCCACAGGGCAGGCAAAGCTCCCCTAATTTCTACCTCTGAGGGCCTACAGCTCAGCCCCACCTAACGCTGCCTCTCTACACTCAAGAGGTCTGCTGTCCCAGCTTGGATGCCTTTACATTTTCTTTGTTCATATACTGTATTCAGAGATTTCCCAAGCTATAATCCCCCAACACACACTTTCTTTCTAATGGATTATTTTGTTCTCCCATAGCAAATGGGGAACCAAGTATATGTTATATTAATACATATAATAAATTGTGTGTTTATGTGTGTTGATATTTAGACAGATAAATACAGCTTTTCTCTCCAAACTGCAGAGTAAGGAATATGGAATGTATTTTGTGGGCTTCCTCCTACGGAAATCATCCAGGGATAGTTTTACAAGTTGTTACTTTGTGGCCAATCAAAGGCTCAGTTACAGGCTTGACGGATTTTGCAAGTTATTACGTCTTTAGAAAGCAATAAGAGGACACGTATTTTTGTAAACAATTGGAAGACCATGTCGGAGTGTAACACTGATGTCAGCATTGCAGTGTTGGTGTGGGTTTTCTGTAAGTTAAAGAAAAGTTATAATATCTAAAACGAATTCCACAACCCACTCAGGAACCCCTTGAGGTTCCTTCTGAGTGTATTTGGCTGACAAAGCAAGACTGAGGCAAAAGATGGTTTATTGCTACTATATCAATCCCACAATTATTTATTGCTTCAACCTCAAATCAAAGAGTAGTTGCTCTAGTTCTGCTTCTGTTAAACTGCTTCTGTTTTTCCACATTCTCACTATTTTTTTTACCTTCATTTCCAAATACTTTTTCCTGTGGTTTATGTACATGTATGTGTGCTATTTACATTTCACATGGAATGTAATGCACCATGTCACATAACATATTACTATATACGTTCCCAGCCTATATTGCTTCATGACGGAGCCGTCATCCGTGAGAAAAAATAAACACAACTATTCCAGGTGGGATATCCTGAACAGGAACAGACTTGGTGAGTTTTGCATGTCAAGGAGTTATTTGTTTGAGAAAGTCAGCCTTTCATATAATAATAACACCAGATTTAATACCTCTGGGTAATGATTTCATCCCGGACAGATCAAAGGAAGTTATAATAAACGAGATTGATGAAAGTGCTTGTTCCAAATTCCTTATAGGCCAAAGGTCGTTGTATGTCCTCCAGCTCAAAATTGCAAATGGAAATCAAACCACTTACCACAGGCTGCACAAACTCATCGTAATATGAGCATTAATTTCCTTGGTGCTTATAGCTGTATATAGCCAAATAGCTGTATGTGAACCACCCGTCATTTGATTAAAAACACATTAATGCAGATTAGAAAGACAGACTGACAGAATGAAGTGCAGTCATTGAGAAATGGGTGCAGTCAGTTGCAAAGCGGAGCAGTTCATGAAGACTTTGAACTGAATTATATTGACTTGCAATGTCATATGTTACAGTTGTGTATGTAATACTTTAGCCATTTCCACAGGCTTATCACTCAAAACTGTCCACGCCAACCTCACTTCATTATAGTTTCAGTCTTTGAGAGTCCTAAATGACTCATGTGAATCAGAACTGCTCAGGTTTATTTTGTGGCTTGTGTAGGTTGTAGGGAAGGAAAGAGGAAGTATGACTGGAAGGATTTGTGTGGACTTAATGGACTGACGAGAGGATTTGAGAGAAATATCCATCTGTTCTCATCCAGTCTTTGAGCGCAACATCTCACACTGCACCTCCACACTTTTTGTGCACACACACACACACACACACACACACACACACAGATCATTGTACTTAACAGAAGACTGAGCAGTTGCTTGGAGACAATATTTTTGTTGATTGGATTTAGAAGCCTCTTATGTAACTTCATTTAACAGACTCTCTTTCTCAGCATCTCGTTCTTCCTGGGTTATAAAAAGTTGTTTTCATAGAGCTCGAAAAGACGGAGGCATGCGCTGGTTTGGACTCTGGCAGGCAGACAGAGAAAGCCTCTCATTTCCCAACGATCGCCCTCCCAGGCCACAGAGCTCCACAGATAAACATTATAACAGCACAGAAAACGTAATGTCTCTGCTCAAAAACAAACAGTGCCGTGCCATGCCAAGACCTATAGGTCTGGTTTCTAAAGGATACACTGAGGCTTTACAGGTTTAGATGAGAGGGGGAAAAAATACAGCAGACGCAATATGTAGGCCAGCAGAACAGCTGCAGAAGGGCATTATTCAGCAGTATAGGGAAGCAGACGTGGACGGCACAGCTGTGGTTATTCAAAGAAAGAACCAGTTTGCTGTGACCGATATTCCAGCGGTCTAAAAAGGATACAGAGGGAGTGAAAGGCACTCTATCAGCCTTCGCTTCCTCTGTTGTGCCGCGTGTGACCACAGACCGAGAGGCCCGCGCAGTCACATCCTGTTTACGGCGGACATCTGCAGCCCTGACCACACAGAGAGCAGCTCGCTATCAAATTGGTCACATTCGACCCGCATTTGTACCTATTCAGAAGAGGACGGAATGTTAACTTCTGGTGAATGAGTGGGTAATTAAATAAATAAGAACTAAATAAATCTAACTATTAGCCATAAACATGCAAATAAACAATGTATATATAATATAATAGACCAGTAAGCAAACAAATATCAGGGAAATGCAACCGACGAAATAAACATATAAAGCATATAGCTTCATTAATTGCATCAGCTTGATGAATAAATAAATGTCAGCTAATATATTCTCTGAAAAAAAGTAATAACTAGGCAACCGAACAAACAACTGAATAAACACACGTCATCATACCCACTATTTACCTTCACAATTTAATATAACTCATCATAGTGCCAAATTCATGTTATGTAATCACATTTTATTTTTACTTGGTACATAAACATATACAGCTCGTAACTGACTGGGAAAAATATTTACACTCGCTGTAATCAAAAATATAAACGGCTCTCGCAGTAAACCGCTCTGGCAAAACTAGGTCCACACTCAAGAAGTACACAAGGAAAAGTAGAAAAGCTTTTTTTTCCTGACCGTCACCTCCTGAATGCATTTTTACTCAAGCTGTATGAAACTAAAAAACTATGGTAAAACTTGAGGAAACGGGAAGAACAATAAGACTGACTGTGACTATGAACCTGAAACAGTTTCTTTTTGCAAAATGTAGTTTGTATATCTCGAGTAAATCTGCTTATGAATCAACCAAAGACGAACGAAACCTGACAAACAGCATGTTCACCAATGCATTAGATGTATTAGAGTTCTCTTCTTCATTTCCAGAGATACTGTCCGTCTGCTTATTGCGTCCTTTCCTGCACACCAATCCAAAGCTCTGTCTCTCCAGTTTTTTAACTCTCTTTTCTCCAGCGATCAGCGACATTTGCAGGATTTCACCACCATGTTGGAGAGCTGCTCTACCCGAGGGGTCCGGCCCAGGTAGTAAACAATAGTGAGGGGCTCCAGGTCCTGGGGCACACAGCAGGGGGATGCTGAAGCCTCAGGATTCAATTTATTATAGAGTGGGAGAATCTGGGAGAGGTAGAGACAGACACTGATAAATAAAGCTGCACAAAAGCTACAGAGACAAATGAACAAGACATATATTACTATCAAACATCTATCTAGCATTAAGATGCTCCTGAGGGTCTTCATTAACTGCAAGTATCATCAGGGCAGAAAGCCCAGACTCGGAGACCCCTGGTGAGATAGGAAGAGGCTGCTGTGGTTTATTAAGGGGATGAATTCCATCATATGTAGAGCTGGCAGAAAGGCAGCAAATTTGGCCCAGCTGAGCCCAATATATCCAGTTTGATGAGGGGTATCCAAGGTTGGTCCTGGAAATCTAGCTCCATCAAATCTGAATCTAGTATTCAGATGCTCCTGAAGGTCTTCATTAACTGGAAGTCAGCAGGATAGGACCTGGACACTCCTGGCCAAATAAGATAAACTGGACCTGTACCAGCCATCCCATTATAAAATAACAATAGTGTCTTCCTATCTGCTTTGACTAATTGTCATTATGTGACTATCACTTTCCTTTTTTATCTAGTTGTTTAAACTGACCACCCCCCTTTAAAATCTGTACAATGTGACCAATAAGGCGTTTAATGCATGCACCATATTGTAGTGATTATCTGCACTCCACAAGTAAGGGCAGTTCCCAGCACAGAAGTTTGCTCGATATCCTTTTGGCTCATGGATCCACTTCCAGTTTAAGTCACGACGAAAGTCAATGTACAGAGACCTCAAACAGCAGCCTTGATCTGCATTCCTGTAAGAGAATTTACATAAAGCAACAAACTAAGTCTGTTATTTAAGGTAATTAATTTTACCACAGAATGCTCTGTAATTTAATCCATAAGAGGTTTGATTGGTTGATTTGCACAGGATAAATGATCAATTTTAAGTTACAAAACATTGCTTTGGGACAGTCCTTGTAAATTAATGAAAAATCCCCGCAAATTACAACAACAATTTGTTATAGTAGTTTTATGGTTGCAGCCAATACTTTTTGATAAACAGCTTGAGAAGCAAAGTATTGGTCCAAAGAATATAAGTAACATTCTCTTGCATAATTACTAGATGCCCATGACCATCTACAGGAAAATAACTGGTAGTGAAATTACAGTACCTCCTCAATTTAAATAGGGGTTAAAATACAGTACCTCCCCAGGAGAAACTAAAATAGTCTACAAGCAGCACTTGAAGTGTATTATGAGTATAAGTTTTTATACTTTCAGCAGATACCTCTAAATGACTCGGAAAGGTTCTTTTCGAGCTGTCCAATTCATTGCATTCATCAGGACTGAAAAAGTCACAGTCTATTAGAGGTGTGTGCTAAAACAAGAATATAAATAAATATGAAACATCCTGACATGACACTAATTTGCAGGCCTTAAATAAAACAATCTAAACCTTTCAACTTGATTTTCCCCTACTCAGTTTGGACAGGATTTAGAAGGCACAAGCAAAAAAGGGTTTATGCACATCGGCACTCCCCGAGCAAGTCACCACATGCAAACACTGGATACACTGTACATCAGTCAGTTTGCAGTTTTACAGGGTACAAATGCCTCTTTCATACAATCTATCAGACATGATACCATGTAGGCGTCTTTCGAATGCTACCTTGAGCATGTGGTGGCATCGGCAGCCGCCCTTTTCTTGCGAATCTTTTTGCTGGGGTTGTCCAAACGTTCAGTGGGCAGCAGGGTCAGTATAAGGTGTGGTGTTTTAGTACTGAACTCAATCTGGCCTTTAGTCGCCCCTGGCCTCCTGTTTTGCCGTATCAGGTCATCATCAAGACCTGTGAGATTTAGGGAGGTTGGTTTAAATTCCTTTCCTTCACGTGTTGTAGAGTTAAGAATAGCTTCTTCTGGAATGTGATCATCAAAAGCATTTCTGACTACTCTCAAGACACAAACACATGGATAATAATCAAATAATGAATAATGGAATGAAGAATAAGAAAAGCAGAAAGACTCAGACCTGCAAAACGAGCTTCAAGCTCCTCGCTCTTGTTGGGCACGATATTGTTTGTGGATGGCACAAATGTGCAGCAAGGACAATGGATGCTGAGCTTTAGACCCAGGTTCCTCTCTGAGTGGGAGTATAATGAGAGAAAATTACTGACTGCACACGTCTGCAGATTTCTAAGGGAGTTCAAGAAGTTTCATCATACAATGTGTTCAGACACCTGCCTACCCAGTGTTTCCTTTGAATACAAGATCATTAAAAGGGAGTTTGCCTTTCCTGTAGAAACAGCCTTTGCTGTTCTAAAATGGCTTCAAAACAGGTGTGAGAATTTGACTGCATTCATAAAGCATTAGTTAGGTCTACTAATGATAGATTATATATTTTCCATCACTCATCCCAAGGCTGACTAATGGAGCTCTGCAATTGCAAAGAACAGTTCTGCTGCTCCACAGTCCACTGGGCATTACACCTCTCTAGCCAGTGAATGGCATTTGGCGACCTTAGGCTTGTGTGACTTCATAGAACCTGAATCTGCTAGAAGTGCTTTTATATGGAGTCTATGCAAGACGTTCGCACCACTGGATGAGGATGAGTAAGGAAGCTGAATTCACTGATCAGACAACACTTTTGACAATGGAATGACTCATGACAGTCATATTTTTTGCAGATTTTCGGGAGAGAAGATTTTGAGTGCTTTTATCCTTTGACAATAAAGAGAAAACATTAAAATGTAGTTATGATGTGACTCTTTGAACTCTCTGACCTTTGAAAGCCATCCATTCCTTCACGGTCTCAGTGACATCCACGGAGAGCCACGCCCCCTTTGCCTGGGGCTGCACGGTTCTTGAATCGATATATCTCTGAGAAGGAACTGTGACGTCATCAGACTTTAAAATCTGGGGGGGGGGCAGAGAGAGAGAGTGAGTGATGGAGAAGGAGAAAGACTGAGAAAATGAGTGTGAGAAACAGTGAGTTTGTGTGTGTGTGTGTTTTAGAGAGAGAGAGAGAGAGAGAGAGAGAGAGAGAGTGAGGCAGTGAGAGTGAGAGAGAGAGAGGACAGATCAGCACGGTCGCTGAGGACTGACAGCAGGTCAGTGATGAAGCACACGGTAATGACCAACCTGGTAGATTTCCACGCGCTGCTCAGTGGCGCGCGCGTGCGCGTTCTGCAACCTGAAGATGCGGAACTCCGCCTTCACGAGCGTGCTGGAGTTTCTGTCCACGTTGGAGACGTCGAACCGGACCACTCTGAAGAACGGACTGGGGGGCTGCGGGCTTAACGCGTCTAGAGGTCAGGACAGGTCAGGACAGGACGGGACGGGAACTCTGTTAAAACCTGCAGCCTCAACTCCAACAAATCACATTCACATACCAGCGCCCAAACCACGGATGCAAAATCCACAAACCTCTCCAGCACACACGCAGACACACACACGTCTGAGCTGTGCGGAATGCATCGTACTGACTAAACAAAAACCCAAGTTCAGTCGTAAAGCGGTTTTCAACAACACACTGTTACATGACCGAGCTAAATAAAACCTCACACACATGCCATTAAGTTGTTTTGTTCACTCTGACCGCCTGTCGACTAAAACTTCAATCGAATATGATCAGTTCAGCATTTTTGTGCTACAAAATCAGTATAGGCACGTATGAGTATTTATACTGCACTCCAGAATAAATGAAAACACCATTTCCTATTATGTTAAAGAAAACGGCGGGTTTTACTGTACCTTATTGCAAATTACAATAAAACAATATTTTCTGAGGGTGAAGCACATTAAAAAACAAAAACATTACACTTCCGGCGCCGCAGCGAGTGGCAGCCCTTCCAGCAGCTCCGTCTACATATATATATATATATATATATATATATATATATATATACATTTATGTGTGTGTGTGTGTGTTTGTGTGTGTGTGTGTGTGTGTGTGTGTGTTTGTAGATAGTTTGTGTTCATGTATGGGTGTGTGGGTGCAAAAAAATAAATAAAACGAATACACATCACTAATATCATTACTAATACCATTACTAATATAATTGATTATGGAAGACGGAGCGGGTCTCGTGCTGTACTGACTGTTCTCTGCGCGCTGGGGCAGCATGTCCACGCGCTGCACCTCTTTGGCGTAATAGTCCTCCTCGCTGCTCTCGCGCTCGCAGGCGACCTCAGCGTGGCGCGCGCGCTCCTTCAGAAGCTCCTTCGTGCTGTTGTAGAGCAGCATGACCTCCACGGGCACGGAGCCGGGGGTCGGGGCGCTCGCCGTGTCTGGGGGCGTTCGGATGCGGAGCTTGCTGAGGATCTGCCCGCGCACCGCCTCGATCCGCTTCGACTTGTGATCCTCTAGGTCGTAGGACTGGCACGTGGAGAAGCCCTCAGCGGATACGGAGAGCTTCAGCGCCAGCAAAATGAGGTTGATGAACCACATGTCTGAGACGGTGTAAGAAAGAGATGAGACGAGCAAAAAAGGGACCATAGAGCTCGAGCGCGCGTGTCCCCTCACCTGCTCAGCATCCGGCGTGGAGCACGTGCGCACGCTTTTATCGTTTTCACACGCTCCTTTCACCCCCTTCACGCGTGGGCTGGTTTACGTCTAGGACACTTTCTCATAGCAGCACAAGTTACGCGACACAGCTTTAGCTGTCTAAAAAAAGTGATCTAATTTGCACCACCATCTCATAAGCCTACAGGCAAGACCCGTCAGGTCCGCGAACATTTCTTCCGTCCCGCATTAAGAACGATGCCTACATGCCGTTCTCGTAAATATTACTGATAATGCCTCTCGCGTCTGCATTATCCGGTGCTCTTCTCCGGCCCCGTAAGGTTTAAATATTGAAGAAATGGAGCCGACTAAACTCTCCAATGTTTCTGAAGGACCTCCACTGTGGTCTGGATTCTTGCGGTTCGAAGCTTTGTGAGGAAACGCTATTTTAGTTCAACTACTTTCCTTTTAATGTTACTCTCCACTTAACTTTCCCACGACACAAAGGACGCTCCTCACACACTTAACCGTTTCAGTATCCTTGAAAATGAACCTAGATAAGACTACAGGTTATATGATATATTTTAATATAATTAAATAGCTCAATGTGTATCATAGCTCAGAGAAGAGCTGACGCGCCACAGCCCCAAAACAGTGAAGAGAGAAGGGCTTTAGAGAGCTCTGAGGAAAGAGTCTGTAATCCTGAACGGAGAAAAAAAAGAAACGACCCTGTCGAATCAAAACTTAGAATATGAATAGCTTTACGAGAGAGAGAGAGAGAGAGAGAGAGAGAGAGAGAGAGGCGGGAGGAAAAAAAGAAGAAAAAATGCTCTTTGTCTTGAATGTGGGTTGATAGCACAAAACGTCTGGCATCTTGCCACGACGTGTATGGTAATAGATTAATATATACTAAGCGTGTGTATAAATAAAAAACACATTTACAGTCTAAAACGTGTGGCTTATCAATTCTTGCACACACACAAACACACACACACACACACACACACACACACACACACACACACACACACACACATATATATATATATATATATATATA
>JBBKCR010000031.1:4648659-4669001 GCA_037577295.1 Ladigesia roloffi | reverse complement strand
AGATATAGAATTTTTTATATTGCTTCACACCTCAGGACTGCACTTTATGGACACTCACATCAACACTTTAATTCTGTCATTACTGTATATAAGATTTAGAAATTTTTATATAGATTTAGAATGCTTATATTGTGTTTTTATGGCTGTGCTTGAAAGACACCATCAACCGGAAACAAATTCCCTGTATATGCACACACATATACTTGGCCAAATAAAACTATTCTGATTCTGATTACTTATTGAATATTTGACACAGAACAATCAATTTGCTCAAAAGACCCTCCATGTAATTTTCTGTGCTTGCAACAGATTTCCATTTAGTTAAAACTTCCTTTTAGCATGAAATTACCTGAATTTCTCAAACTCAGAATAGAATTGTATCTACTGAACCCTTACCTGTTCAATTGCCACATGCTTCCCATGGTAGTCAAGCCAAATGGGAACTTCCGAAGTAAAACGAAATTCTCTGATAAAAGCCAAAAACAGAATTTGCCATTTTTGAAAGACAATACCAAACAAAAAACCTGGTTTGTAGCAATAATATTTAGCAAAGTTCTTTGCCACTTCTCATTATCTTACCGGAAATAGATTGGTTGGTCAGAAGAGGAAGAGGAACCAGCTGAGGAGGAGCTCTGCTCACTATAGGTTGTCTCCACAGAAGCAGTGAGGTCAGGGCCAATTCCAGAGCCAGTTTCTGCTTCATCTGACTGTTTTTGTGTAGTATCTGCCCTCACTACAAAATAAAAAGGAGTGATCTATAAGAATTTGCAGAATATAGAAGCACCCATCCACATCTGAAAGCTTCGTCTTACCCTCAACTGCTGGGTCAATCGGCAGATACGGGTTAACTCCTGCAGCCAAGTTACTGAAGAAGTCCTTCAGGAAGAAAAGTGCATCCTGGGGGCAAAGGAAAAAATAGTATAGTGTAAACAATCACAGTGACTGCCCAATATACTTAGCTGTAGTGCGGCTCCCTTGACATTGGGGTAGATTAAATAATTCAAAAGTATAACACTGCTTCTGGCGTAAGTTACAGAATAACATCCTGATACTTTCCCCACACCCTTTGGACCACTTTAAGGGTCTCCTGCACAAACTTATTGAATAAATTGCAATGAAGCTTCTTTCCTGAATAGACTAACACACCTGGACTATCAAATCGGCACAAACACTGAAGATAATCCCAATTTATTGTTGAGGCTGGAATGCTGCTTACCTGGTCTATGTTGAGTCGGAGGGGCAGCAGGCTAACTCTCAGGCAACACTCTGGTCCTCCCAGCCCAGACTCAGGAAGCACCTGAAGAGCCTTCACTGTCAACTGCAGCAAACATACACAATTATGTCAAAACACACATATTGCAGCAATTGCAGAAGACATGCTGGTGGAAGGATGCATGCAAGTCTTTTTCCTCCCTTCTGCTTTTCACCCCCAAATCACCCATGCTTCTGTCTGCAATATTTGGAGAGGAAGAAAAAGATTTCTGCTCTCCTTTTTAATCTTACCTTTATAATAGACTTAAACAGACTTAAAGACATGCTTCTACAAGTGAAAATCTGCTAGAAGCAGGATTTTGTTGATGCAGAAATATAATGGGATATTACAAGACTATTCATAGTTTTCATTTTTTAAGTGCTGATTGAAGAGATGGGTCTTGAACCGACCACTTGCATCAACTGTTCAGTCTCCCCATGGGCATTAATTTAGAGAGAAGAGTTTAGTCATCTCTCTTTCATGCTCACCATGTTGGAGTGGGCTCTGCGGGGCATGCTCTCACTGGTGTACAGGTAAAGGAACTTGTTGAGCTGAGATGAGGCCAGTCTGTCACGGACCTCCAGCTCCTGCACAATGAACACCTGCCGAGAGAGAGGCTGCTCCCCTACACCAGATCCTTCTACATCCTGCCCCGGGACAGCCAAAGGCGTTACAACAGGGTACGACTCATGCTGGAAACTGACCTGGAATGACAAGCAGAAAATTATCCGTGCATGCCAACAGAACTCTTATATGTAAGTAATGTTTTTTTTTTTTTTCATTTTTAGGTAAAAAATCCTGTGTGTGCTACTGCCACAAACAACCTTAGTCAGCTGTATCTCCATGAGCAAAGAGTGCTGTCTGCCACTTCCTCCCACCCAACGCCATGAGTTCTGTGGCCTGGAGGACCCAGCGGAGCGGGAAGGAGAACCACGGGCTCCGGGAGGAGCTGAGCGGCCCCTGTGGAAAGAAGGGAGAATTTATCAGACACTACAAGAGGAAAATTTATTTTTTTTGCTGCTCGCATGCAGACACTGTGGAGAGTACTGCTCTAAACATTCCTGATTTGCCTCATTAGCTAATACTTAAAAATTTAATCAACTGCTTCTGGCATGTTAGGAGTAGGAAAATCCCCAATTCACAGAAAAGAGATCCACAGAACTGGTATGAGAAATCTTTACGGAAAACAAAGGTCTGTTCATATCTGGTCTTTCGACAAAACAGTAATATCAGTGAGGAATTGCATCTGCAAAATATATTTAATTGTATCTGCAAATGTTTTGCATATAGTAGACGGTTATATAATCTTGATTACCTGTGGCTGTGCTGTGTGTGAGTAGAGGTGGGTTTGCCCCCAAAGTCTTTGCCTCCGTAGAGATGCCAGACAACAGAGACCTCTCTGAGCACTACCCTACTCTGGGGTACAGGGAAACGTGAAGGGGCTCGCAGCAGGTCAGAACTTCCTCGCGGCCTAGAGAAGTAGCCGTCCCGCACCTTTATAGGCCCCTGACACAACACTGTCACCACTGGTTCTCCATCCTTTGGCTGAGAAGATCACAGAAGAAAATGAGGACTAAATAAATGCTCTGCATTTTTAAATTATGATTTTATAATTCCACTGATGTCCAAAGTAAAAAATAGAAAAACAGAATTCTACAGTAGAGTACCATAGAATTGGTCTAAAGAATTGGTCTAAAACTCACTGGCATGCATACTTGTGCAAAAAAAAAAATCTCTACACAATGACAGGCCTTTAGATACTGCCAAATTAGTTCCACTTACTGGAATGCCCATGCCTGGAGCCTCAAGGATACAGAAATCATCGTTGTCAGTGGAGCCTTCTGACCCCTCCTCTGACATCATATCTGCATGAACCTCAGTGGCTGTGGCTGACAGTTGATCAAGTTCCGACTCATCTCCATCTAGCACAGAAGAGCGTGACCTGGGGGCCTCTCCAGGGAACAAGTAGACTGAGACTGGAGAGCCTCGTTTTACTGAGGAAGGAGAGTCTGCCATTTAAATACAAGGGGGAAAAGCAGTGAACACGTGATCCCTGATCAAGCCCAACCTGCTGTTTAAAAATGATTTTGCAGTAGTTTGGCACCCCAACAATTATTTTTCTACTATGATTTAGGTTCTGAACCGTACAGAAAATAACTGAAAGACTTAATATTTTCTAAGCTTTAACAAGCACCTACTGAAATTGTAGTACAAGAATAAACATTACAAATAATAAATCATAAAATCTGACCAGTGTCTTGGTCCTCTTCACGATGAGTCCTTTCTGTGTCAAGCAAGGCATCAGTAAGATCACACTGGTTAATCTCTGCTGTCTCTGCTGGTGGGCAGGGTGGTAGAGATGCAGGAATTTCTGAGAGCTGGGGGGAAAAAGCAGAGTCTTCTCATTTCATTTCTGATCCTCAATTACGAAAGTTTAAAGGTCTTGATCAAGATTCTCACAGGAAGTTTCTGTCCAGCAATCTCAGTAGGGGAAGTGTGACGTGGTGGTGGGTGCAGGTCGCCCTGTGAAACCAGGTATTGTAGCATGTTCACCAGAGCAGCACAGGAGTCGGCACATGTGCGCACGTGAACCACGTTATTTGAGCAGCGCAGCTCAAACAGAGGTTGGGTCTGAAGATGAGAGTGTTACATCAAAAAACACTTTTTAAGCAATGTGCAAAAAAGCATTAAAAATACATATTTAATAATCATTTTAACAAACAATCAAACAAAAATACCCCTAAAAAAACACATGAGACTTACCAATTTGCCAGTGTCCTTGCCTTTCCATGTAGTAATGGCCAGCTCCAATAGGTCAATGTCTAACACACATACATAGTCTGGAGAAATGGAAAAAATATATATACCCACACAATTATCATTCCATACATGAGAAAGACTGCTTTTGGTTATAAAATGCATAGAGGATTGATCAACAGTACCTCGTCTCAAATCCACTGTCTCACTCTCACATTTATCCGTGAGATACAATGCAGAGTCATCCAGGATAAACCTAAAATGGGTTTCAAAGCTATTAGGGTCCACAAGTAGAAATTCCATAGCATGGCCATATTACATCAGAAAGTGCAGTACCTGAGGTGGAACGTGGCTGTATCCACAATGATGTTACTGGACAAAGAGAAGGACTCTGCTGTAAACAATACTCGCAATGGAAGATATAGGGGCCTGCATGTGACCAAAACAAAAAATATGAGAAAAGAGATCATTTCTATGCAAATGGTTATTTAAATAATGTCTATAGCTTTTCAACAGTTTTGGGAGCATTTTTACATCATGGATAATGATGAGAAGTCACATTTCACAGGGACTTTTCTTTTTACCTGTAGTCAACTGCACAAGTGGCCAGGTGAGTATGTAAGACTGTGATAATGGCAGGAGGGGTGTATCCTAATATATCATCATCAATGACATCCAGGAAATCAACCAACTGAAGACAGAAAAAGCAGGTAAAAAAAAAAATAAATTCAGTCGTTTATCAGAATTCAGTCATTAGTTAAAAATTTCTGCAGTTATGCATACTTTATATTATTCAATTATACGAACCTGCTCATGCCAACTGTGGTTGGTCTGAGCCATGTGATGTCGTAAGGTAGCACCCTGTAGTCGTAGTGCAACCAGAAATTCCTAAGAAAAAATAATAGATACGTGAAATACATCTCAACAATAAACACAATAATAAATTTCAATCACAGTGGATTTAAATTACATAGAAACCTTAACGTTCCGCTGGAGGTCTAGGGTGATTTTGATGGCAGTTGACAGCATTTGACCACCTGTCTCTCTGCCAGCCACACTGCTGACCCCCACCTCTGTGGGATAAATTGTAGGATCCAGATGGTTTGGGGGAATGAACTTGGGCATCTCTAATCGCACAGGAGTAGGAGAATCTGGGACAGCCGCTTCAGAGGACATGAAACAAACAAATAAATAAATAAAAAAACTAAAAACACTAATTTGTGTCATGAATTACAATTAGAGATAATCACTAAAATGTTAAAATGGATATTTAAAATGGATTTTGATATTATGCATCCAATAGGTAAGCCACCATCAGGCCATACATAATCTTACCTTTATGGTACAATTCAACTGTCTTGCTCTCTATTGTCAAAAAATTTAGATTGGGATTATTCTGATGTTGTGTAACACTGAAAATCTTCCCGCCTTCAAAGTCTAGCAACAATTCCCCATGGCACTGTTCAACACTTCGCCCTGCCTCATTCTTTGGGAGCAGAAAATAAACAAGATATCAGAAAAGGACACCACTTAGAGTAATTTTAACTGACAGAATTTGCTCCCTTGGTCATTTTCTCACCTTAGTGTCTACCATAGCCTGGATGCGGCCCTTGCCAACAAGAACTGTTAAACAGAGTAGACTGAGGGCATGATTAAGCTGGCATTCTAGCTGCTTCTTTTTCCCTGGAACACTGGGTGAATAAAACTGAGGCTCCTCTTCTTCTGAGTCAGATTCTACAGTCAAAGGGAATGATAAAAATTGAAAAAATAACTAAATTTATTCAAGAATCACATACAGAGATAAAAGAATTCAAACACAAACTGACCAAGTCTGAAGGCAGATTTGCAGAGCTGAAACTCATCATCGCTAGATCTGCGTTGCCGCAGGGGGCTGTGAGAGATTTTTTGGGGGGAGGGAGGGGGAGAAGGGGGCTCCCACATCAGCAAATCATTATTGATCCTGAAGAGTAAAGAGACGTGCGAGTAAGTTTGAACGAATGGTACTAGCAATTTAAAATAAATACACATATTCAAGCAATGACATGCTAAACGCCAGGGACATAAAACAAATACCTTATTGTTTTTTTAAGGGAGGTATGGCATACATGGTAGAGTAAATTAAACAGAATGATGAAGTCTCGTTATTGTAACTGAAGAAAGCTCTTGCCTGTTGTAAATGCTTTGGAATCCATCTTTACTGGGCAGCAGGATATAGGCCACAGGCAATGTGACATCCACAACATACTGACATTGAGCCACACACTGAGACTGAAATTCCTTCATCTCCTCTGGATCTGCTGGAATCACCATCTAACAAATCAAAACAAGTGTGTGAGTGAAACAAATAGAAAAGGTTCAGAGAGATGACAAGATGAGGCAACATACTGAATATTAAAAATGAGAACAGTAACAAAACGAAAGATATCTACCTCCTCTGTCTCAAACATGGTACGGTTTGAGGAGAAGGGGGAGCTATTCTTCTCTCTCAGCTCACAGGGGTTTTCCATAGACACTGAGCCAAGCCCCAAATCTCTGTTCATCCCTACACCTGCAACTCTGGTACTCTCCGTACTTGCTTCTCCACTCACACGCACAATAATCCTGCAGACAAATGGACGGGTAATGTGACACAAACAGGCAAAAAAATGTTTTCGATCAGTTTGTTAGATATGTTGCAAACTGCAAGAATTGATCTACAGTATTACAGTATACAGTCATCATCCCTAAATGCACACACCTAGGCATGTTCTGCAAGTCTGTGCTCTTCTGGACACGAATACAAGGGAAAGAGCCTCCCTCCCAATCTTCATACACTCCTTAAAGAGAAGGAGAAAAAAAGATCACCAGTATATAAACATACAGAACTCTTTATCATAGTTCCAAGCAAAGAACAAAGACTAGCATATGAGTTGTTATTTCATACCATGCATGTCACTGAAGGTGGCCTCCAGCAGCTGTGTGAGCTTGGCATAAGGAGTGGATGGTGTCTCCTCCTGGATGTCTGGGCCCTGCTGAGACTTTAACTCCAGGTTGGAAATTTCCAGGCTAAGGATCTCTTTGCGCACTGCCTGCTCAGTAATAGGTCTTCTTTGGTCTAAAGGTCGAAGGTCTGGGATAGGGAAGCGAAGCCTCAGGACCGCATGGGGGGAGAGGAGAGTAATTGAGGAATGTACCTCTAATGACTGGGTCTGTAGAGGTGGGACACATGTAAAGCAAAAGAGAGAGATAAAAATAAGAGAATTTGAAGAAAAATGGTAGATTATATAGTGCACAATAAGGACAAATACTACCATGACAACCTTGAGGATGGCAATTCATCACTGACATATAAACAGCAGTCAACTCTAATGATGTTATTGTTTTTTTAAACCATTAAAAAAAAAAAAAAAAAAAAACACCAGTGGCTTCCTACTTGGTAGAAGTAAGAGTATATATAAATCTACAGTGTGAACGTTTCAGAAAACTTCACGACCTGTGTGCTGGCTGGTTTTGAAGTTTGGCTGGGGCAGTTGCCCAAGGCCTGTATGATCCCATCTAGCCTGCCCAGTGTGTCCAGGTCCACCTCAGTGGTCAACTCGCCCAGTTCTACACGCAAAACACTGTCCCTGCGTACCACACGCTGTTTCAGTCCACTCTGCAGAGCAGCAAAAACACATTAATAAGTCATGTTGTTCAAAGCAAACAAATAGGAGACAGGATTAATTAAGTAATTTCCAGCACGAGGCGGTGGCTCCTCAGGGAAAAGGTATATTAACTATGATTAAATTTGACTTCCATATGTCCAATTCAGATAAGCTTTAGAGAACATGCTTGGGAAGGCTGACATTAGTTAGTGTTCTAATGTTCAATAGCACATGGGTAGAGAATTTGAGGATGGCCTCACTTAATCACTGATTAAGTTGACTGAGCTGGAGCACCTTGCGCTGGTGTTTCTCTGTCAGGCTGTAGTGTAACTGGGCACAGGGTCTGGCAGTGGCTCCCACAGTAAAGAGACCAGCAGACTTGAACTGCAACAGCTGAAGACACATACATGCAAAAATCAAGACAGGTAGGACAGTCAGTGTCGGTGTTATTTATTGGAATGGCCGACTGCAGCCTGTTTTCCAACAGAATTTAAAAGTCATAAATGATTAAAAGAAAAAAAAAAAACAACAGATCAACAAATTAGTTAGACGCTATACCAGACCTCAATGTAGTGGGGACTGCCTGGCTCCCACAGACACTCCAGCAGTTCCAGCCTGCTGAAAGAGAGGTCAGAAGTCACAGAACGGGTGTGCCGTCCAGAGCTACGCATCTCACACGAGACCTGCACTGCTGCCCCTGTTAGCCTGGAGACCAAAACATAGCATACAAATTTAAATAAAGCTGAAGAAAACAGCATGCTCCACTATGTTAGGAACATATGCCACACTCTGGCCTGACTATACAAAGACAATATTTTCACTGTTTATCTCACATTTATGCAAGGTTTAATATTAAACCTGATTAGATAATCTGATGTGGAATGTAAACACAGCAGCATGTCAGATGTGAGCATATAATCTGGGTAGTAACAAAATACATGTAACAGCATTATGTAATGCATAAAAAGTGTATTTATATGTAAGTGTGTCTTAAAGAAAATGTACCTGAGGTGAGAATGAGGGCAAGCTTTAGCAAAACTGCCTCTCAGGTTCTGAAAATCTCTCTCGCTGAACATGCTGTCTTTGAAGTAGCCCAGTTCGCGAAAGAACGTGTGAGACACCGTAGCCAACGAGGACTGGCCATCACCCATGAGTGGCTCCTGCTCTAGGAGAGTTAGGGTGACTCCGCCCAGAGAAAGGCGAAACAAAGAGTCAGGCTTCATGGTTTCTATCTGGCCAACGTGGGATGAGCACCCTATTATATAATAGATAAAGGGAAAAGGAATTGTACAAAATTTCACAGAAATTAGTACATGAGGCAGAAAAAAAACATAAGTGAGTGTTTTGTTAAGGAAGGTATGGTAACTTACGTGGAGGCCTGCTACAATGAGGCAAGCTGGATAAGGTACCTGGTACAGGATAACGTCTGGGGCAGTTGAGCAATCCCTGAGGGAAAAAAACCCCAAACAAACACAGAAGAGACTTGAAAAATATGATGCCTCACACAATATGTTACGTCATCTGCATCAGGTTTACTTATTTACTGGTTTGCTAATAAATTGGCACAACCCAGCAGGACTATTTGCCTATGGGTAAAAAAAAAAAAGTTACCACAAGCTGGCTATTGTTTCCAGACTTTCTAAAATTGTTCCAAAACTAACATGCAGTTGTGAGCAATTACTATGCCCAAAAAACACACCTCAATATAATTAAACACCATAAAACTTAGTCTTACTGAAACGCCTAACAAACACACACAAAGCTGACCTGTGGTGACAAAGGATTTGTTTGGGCCAGGCTGCTTTGGCTGTGTATCGAAGACTCCATGTCACTATCTGAGAGCTCGCTTCCTGAGCGTGCTGACATTGCACTGCTCGTCATACCTCCAGGCCCCATGGAGTAAAACATTTCTGAAAGAGTGAGAGGAAGAAAGAGAAAGGATTTAAAATTCAGAATATAGCACAGCACAGTTGCAAATAAGGTTGTCAGCGATCTACCAGGTAAAATACACAGTAATCTCACCTCCATTCTGCATGCCACAGACATATGTGTCTGCATCCAGCTCCGAATCTCTGTCTGTCATATCAGTACTGAGTTGCTTACTGAGGTCCTCCTCTATCAACCTTAGATCATCTGAACCCAGAGGCCTACTATGACCACTGTGGGGAGCACCACAAGTACTACTGCTACCCTCTGAGAAAAAGTGAGAAAAGAGTATGTGAAAGAAAAATGTGCAAGAAATATAGACAGAGAGTAGGTGAATATGGATGACAAGGCATGGCTAATTGTTATAGTTAACGACGCTGGCAGTCCAGGAGGACATATTACCTGTCTCAAGGCAAAGAGCAGTCAGAAGGTCGGTCAAGTGAATAATCTGACTTGGGGACAGCAACAAATGCAGACAGCCCACTTTACCATCAAGTTCCAACTAAAAGAGTGGAAGATTTCATTAAAACAAGAAAAGAAGCAAACGAAGGACCCACATCAATTAGTAGCGAGCCAAAAATAAAGCACTTTCTTCTCAGTAAAGACTAAAAACAAATATTCTTAAATCTAACACAAAAGAGAAGCCACACCTTGGGACCTGGTAGCATGTCGTTCTGTTTGATTTTGAGAGTGGTCTCTATGAAGCCAGAGCAGCTCCCAATGAGCAAAGGCTCAGGAGGTAGTCGTAATGACTGCGGAGCAGAGTTCTTTTCTTTCTCATCATAATCTTCACTGCCTGGAGTACTTTCAGGAACAAGAGGTCCCTGGAAAACAGGAGAAGAGTTTCAGAACATACGTTTATTGCACCAGATTACTATCTTAGAATGTTTGTACAAAAACGTCCACAGCATAAATTGATCTAGTCACAAATGTATCAATATTTTCCTGTATTACACCAAGCTTATTGAAGCAAATTTTTAACTTAATGTAATGTTTTATCAGTCAACAAGCTATTTCATTTTGTGTTGTCAAGCTCAGTTTCACTTTCACTCTAGTTTTAGCCAGCCATTTATGCCATCTGTTGTCCTATTCAACCTGACGGAAAGGCTCTCACCTGTTGTTCTCCAAGAGTCTCATAGAGCAGCTTTACGGAATTCAGCTGGAGGATCTTGTGCAGGAAGGCTGGAGGCTGGTGGATATCTACAGGCACTGTCTGATTTGAGTCTCTCACAGCTTCATCACAGTAATCCAGCCTGCAGCATGACAAACACCATGAGAAGAAAATTTACAGGGCAGCTAACAAA
This sequence comes from Ladigesia roloffi, assembly GCA_037577295.1. Lineage (NCBI taxonomy): Eukaryota > Metazoa > Chordata > Actinopteri > Characiformes > Alestidae > Ladigesia > Ladigesia roloffi. The sequence continues at coordinate 4,658,139 of JBBKCR010000031.1, read as the reverse complement.
TACATTGTGGGTCAACTGAACAGTGATTTGGTATTTATTGTTCTGTACAACAGTGCATCGGATAAGAACAATATTCACCTGCCAGTATTTATTTATAGCTATATTTAAAAAAAGTAACATACATTCTGAGAATGTCTGGTCACCCTAGTCAAATAACATCTTATTTATCTAAACATTTCTATTTCTGAAACATTTGGCTGGCAAAAAAATCAGTGTAAAATGACCAGTGTGTGAGAGTAAAGTGACCATTTGTTACATGTGAACACACCACAGCACAGTGTGAATGAAATAAATTGCTTCTTCTGGTCACAGGTCCCTAACCACTTGGCCACCAGCTGCCCCTTGACAGCCCTGTTGTTGCATAAACATCACCTAGGTGAAAGGATCAACATCATCTGTGTGAAAGTATCATCGAAAACCACCTCTGTGAAAGGATTATCAAAAGGAATTATCACAGTAATTTGATGACTTAATTTAAAAGTTAAAATATACCACTTTTTGTTTGTGTGAAATTCAGCAAATTTATAAAAATTGTGCATCGAAATGCACTTTGTCTCATTTAGAGATTTATCAGAATGGATAATCTGCCCAAGGGTGCCCAAACAATTTCCCAAACAGTAATAACTGTAAACATAAAATTTTATTAAAAACTGCAGGGACAAATGTGTCAAGACCACCTATGTTATCCAAGACAAGTTAAAAATAAGAGAGACAAAATGAAGAAAAGAAACAGAAAAAAAGAAACCTATTCGAGACCATTTTAGGCTAGACACACAACATTTATTTGAGGATGAGATTTTGTACTATTATTGGTAAAGATCAAAATGTGTAGTGTTACAATGCCTTTAAATCAAACATAGTGTCCTTTAAGTATGGCTCTTTCACTTGGCTTGGCAACTTTGCATCTGTGGCAAGATGCTATCAATGCTCATATAATGAAATCATGAGCATGGATGTATTAGGTGCAGAGAGAATTTTGGTAACTGGATACCGGGCAGCCAGTTTCAGTGCCCATTCTAGGCGAATAGTGAAATAATTAATCCAATTAAGGTATTCTGGGCAAGCTCTCTTATTGTGTAATTTTGTTGACCATGACAGGGGCTTTTGATTGTGTGGGGATTCATTTTTGTTAAATATTGCATGGTGGAATACATCAGCAAATTATCATCATGCATGTCTTTGGACTGTGGGAAGATATCTGAGATCCCTGAGGAAACCCACTCAGAAAGGACCCTTAGCTGCTTGCATTAGAAGTCTTGCTGTCAGGTGGCAGCACTATCCACCACATATCCACTACAATTTTGTGATCCAAGGATATTATGGACTGTGTCATTGTGATGCATTGATAAGATTTTTTCACTGGCATTTTCAGATTGTGAAGAATTTTCCTTCAGTCTACAGCAATGAGATTCAGGCAGGGTGACTGTGCAAGTAAAGAATGTCCCAAATAAAACCTGAAATTCACCCTAGTTCCTTAGCTAGTATGCACCGTACAAAATGAGGCACTATGAAGTGAGGCTTCAGACATTTTGTTGGATCTGAACAATTCAGTTTAGAGGGTTCCTCCAATGCAGAAATTATTTTGCTGCTGCAGACAAATCATCAATAAATGAGCCAATCTCACCAGCAGCCATGTTAGAAATGCATTTGTTCTAACACATTAACATAACTTTTTTTTTTTATATGTAATTTATGAACATATGAATGATTAAATTGAGTTAGATTACAATGAGTCACTACTTAAATCAACAGCACAAGGACAATGGAAATAAAACTATACTGTAAGGGAGGGAAAGCCTTTTGCAAGAATTTCAGCCTCTTCCGTTAACAAACAAAATTTAATGTCGTAGATTTAAGGCTTTATGTTAGCAATATTTTGTATAACTTGTAAAACTGGCAAAAATCGGCAAAGCACTTCTTTAAGGTAAGCTATGGCATTTTTTAACCGTGAGGGTAATCAGGAAGGAATGCTGAAGCAAAGAATAAAAATTAATCAAGAATCAATAAGAGAACATTTAATCTGAGTAAGGATTATTTAATTATATATTTAGTTACATATGAACTGTTCAGTTACATAAATAACATTATTTGAAAGTGCATTTTATTTTACTCTGCTTACAGTATATGTGCATGTAGTTTTGGGTATGCAATTGTTTGTTAGGTGCTAAACAAGAAAAGAGATGGAATGGACAAAATTATCACCACTCTGATATTGTGTCTTTTAAATGTCATTTGAATTATTATTTGTTTCTTTGGTTGAAGACAATTTCATCTACTTTGTGGCTACTGATTTAATAATATTTGGTAGGATGGATCTAATTTAAAGACACATGGCATGGATCAGTGGTTATTGGGAGATGTTAAGGAGCAGTTTCTTTTTTACTAATTCATAAGACCTGCGATAATGCTGTGGTAACTCCATAAATTCTTACCGTTTAATGCGCATTTCTAAGGCGACCCCAGTCTCAGCATCAAGGGGGTGATGTTCGATTCTCACTATAGTGTCCAGGAAAGTTACTTTTATCCGTCTGAGGACTGTACAGTATAGAAACAGGGCATCTCATTCATGGTCAAATTAAGAATAGACAGCCAAACTAATCAATGAATATCTGTTACAAAATACATGCATTTTGTGCATATTCTCGATACTTCAGTTACACCACTTGTCAACAAATCTGCCCAAAAGGGCATGGATGTATACAAACCTGTTTCAATGGTCTGTGCAAACATTTCAAGCCCCTCCAGAGGAGCTGGTGGGTCTTCAGATGCCTCAGGTGGGTCCTTCAGACACTCTTGTGCCAGCTGCATGCTGGAAGTCATACACGAGGACCAGCCTTGGGAGTCCCAGCTCCCACCTTTTATAACAAAACATCCATGAAATTGTGAACACACCCTTCCCTACACAAATATCCAAAACTGATCATTTGTCCCAGGGTAGATTACATGCAATCAACTCACTGGTTCTGTACTTGGGTCTGCATGTTATCTGTAGCCCAGTGACTTCAAGTGTGCAGTGATCAGTGACGAGTGCTGCCCATGGTATTGTTACTGATATACTCTGCACAAAACCTTCCACTATCTCCAGAGGGGCACCAAGAGACTCCAGTAGCTCATTCACAGCCTGCAAGGGGACAAACAGGAGATCATGACCCACAGTCGTACCATTTGAAATATGGCTGTTGTAGATTTGTTTTGCTTGGCCATCACGTCGATAACACTGTCGCTAACACCCAAACAATCATCATAATAAGCTTAACATATCACAGACAGTCTGATTATCAGTGTCCTAGGCCCAAAACCCACTAATGAAAATAGCAACCATACAAAAACATGGTTTCTTTTTCAGATGCTCCAGGGCTTTGCACATTGACACTGTTCTCAGCTTTCCCAGAAATTGCGAAACACTCCCAAGAAGGGTTACTTTAGAGGAGACTGGCCCGCACATCGTGGTGGTCGACCCAACTTACCCACACGTCAAGGTTTATTTCTGTAATGACTCCACTGCCATTGTACAGGTCCAAACTCAGCTGCTCCAAACTCAGACGCTCTTCCAAGAAGTGACCGAGGTAGTGCTGTAAAAGGTACCGACAGGCCCGTTTCTTTATTGAGCCCGACCAGGGGAAGAGCCACCGAGACATAGGTCCAGAGAAAGGGGGGTGAGGGAGTGAAGAGGTGGCGGAGGAAGATAAGCGAGACAACAGTCCTCCTGCATAACAATAAACACCAAGTGTTGGGTGGCTAAAAGAGGGATAAGAAAAAACAGGGGAGGCTAGCTCGGAGAGACGCTAGCGTACTTCCCTCTCCTCTGACACAAAAAAGCCGCAATTCAGGACAATTATTAGTCCTACGGAGACCCTTATTTAGTTCACACGAGTCGCTCTGTTAAAAAAACGCTTTCCTTCTGTTACAAATAATTTCGACTGTGAGCGACAGGTCCTGCTGCGTTTCTCCTTGTTTATTGTTTTCATACTCAGACTGGAAGAAGAGTGGAGCAGCGTCATTGCGTCACAACTGACGCACGGTCTGCAAGTCGGACGTCAGGGGAAGCCATTTTGAGAAGGTCACATAACATTATGTCTATTTGTCATACGTGAACACACCACAGCAGTGCTAAACTATTCTGCATTTAGCCTCTTCACCTGAGCAAAGCAGAAGACAGCCAGGAACACAGCACCTTGCTTAAAGGTAATGCAGTGGTGCCACTAAAATTCCTGGGATTCAAACCACAACCTACTTATCACAGTGGCAACTCCCTAAACACTAGGCCACCAGCTACTAAACAAGACTACAACAAAGTTAAAGAAATGCAAAACTGATTAATCAGTACTAAAGACTTACTAGGCATATCATCATGGGACCAATTTGTGCATTACTATCTAAATTTTGGTAACATACAGGCTTTATCTGTGCTTCACCATCCACCATATTACAGCACAAAGAAATCTGGCCAGCCAAAAGTTGTGAAAGGATGTATGATCCTGTTGATTTTATTGCTGAGAACTTTACATTAGAAATGATAACATGTTACAAGGGTAGCAACAGCTTAAATAAATTAACATATCCAACAAAATGCTGAGTGTTTAATTTCCAGTACAGCTTGAAGATAAGAAAACAGAATAAAACTTAATATAAAACAATTCAAATTATTATTTTTTTATCTTACAGCAAACAGATTTGCAACAAAACAAACAAATCCATGTTGTTCCATCCTCACTTTATGAAAGCATCTTCTGGTATGGAACCCTGAGCCTGAGAGAATACAGTTAGAACAAGGATGGAAAAAAGACACAAATCAAATTAATGCAATTATTTCACTCATTATAAATGTTACTATATAAAGAACTACTTTTCATACTGTAATGCTGCTCTGTAAAAGTAGTTTGGATTTCACCTTAAGTTCAGTGAACGTCTGAACAGCTCGGTTGAAGTCCCATTCACTATGCTGCAGACACCTGACACAAACATGAAAAACATAAAAAAAGCATAAACATTTAATACACTGGAATGTGGTTCCAATGAAGTATTTTTTAAGGTGGGTCTGGGGGTTAACCATGACCAATCTATTTAAGCATGATACTGTACAAAGGTATTCTTAAACGTTTTCTTTAGTAACTGAAGAGGGGATAAATATCTTTTCAGGGTTCCCACACTAAGTCAGACTTAAAATTTCATTATTTCCCTGATCAAAAACAGACTTTCCATGACATCCCATATAAAGAAATATCCAATATAATGTTTGGATGCTGGTCAGAAAAGGGTGTCTAAAGGGGTTATAGAATTCAAAACTGCATTTACATGACTGTTGTTGAATACAGGCAGCTCGGCATGTTGAATGGACCTTAAACTCAAATCCTCCATCTTTGACATCTAGATGTGGCCACAGTAAAATGTAACATTCTGAACAAATCAGCTCTACATGCTATAAAGCTGCTCGATGTAGACAAAAGCGAAGGAATGGTAAATTGAGAGAAGGTGGATCTTTTCAGCGACTTCATCTTCGCAACATTTTTCCCAGTCGCATGGCTCGTAAATCTCCCATATTGGAGAGAAGTATAACCTATTTACAAACTTTGCATTTTGCTCTTCTGTCATCATTACTTTGGGTGAGCCAGTCCTTAAATTACATTTTTCATCCAAATATCTTGAAATGTACACTTGCCTGGCATGTTTGGTAAGTAAGCGCTTGTAAGGACATATTTTGACACAGATTTCGCAAAGATTTTAGAGCAGGAGACAATTTAAACACAACAAATACAAATGCATTTACTGAAATTCCCTAATATTCCAAAAAATTCCCTGATCCGTGGGAACCTTGTCCTTTGAATGGTTTGATGACCACTCACTTTTGGGACCACTCAAGATTCATCTCAGACTTTTGGGAGAATGCCAAGAGCATCTCCTGCTGAGAGGCGGAGAGTGTGGGCACAGGGCTGCTGGAAGGAGTAGGAGCAGGAGCGGCAAAGGCACATTGGATCTCCTTAGTAGTGGCGTTCCTCACAAACAGTTCATCATTGACTAAACACAGCCTAAAAAATAAACACGAAGATAAAAAAAATATCTAAGAAATCTTCTATTTATATAAATTGTAAACCTCCAGTTCAGTTGTAAGAGGAGTAAACGGAGGAAATGTCTGTAATTATGTTAAGCAGTAAACCAATTACACCTTATTTTACAAGATTATTACAGAACCTTGTTGACTGCACAGATTTGTTTCATACCCAGAATTTATGGCTGGAACAGCGATGAAGACCCGTGAGAATGCTCGAACAGAATCTCTTGACTTGCCATCCACTAAGAAAAACCAGAACAAACAAAAGGAAAAGAGCAGCTTATGGAACAGAATTAGCACAAAGAGGTCTTTTCTTGTAAAAAGTAATGGGTAGGTTTGTAATGCATACCTTCTTTAAACACTCCACTCACTGTAAATGCCAGTAATGTTTGCTGTATGACAGTAAAGAGGTACAATTTATATGCAGGATAACAAAAACTATGAGAATTTAGTATCAATATTAAAAACTTAACAAGAACTCACTGTGTAAGTGTTTACATCCACATTGAATGAAGCAGTGTCATGCTGTGTCTTGGGAAGTTCATTTAGAAAGGCGACTACATTCAGTCGACTGTGCTTCAACAAGCGGAAACGTGTGACTGTTCAGAAGAGAAGATTGTGATATAAAGCAGTCAACAAATTTGAGTATGATTTGTCTGGCTCTCCCTACACTTACTACTTTCCCTTTTGAGTCTCTCTTGATAAATACACATCATTGTGATTTACTATAGGCTTATGCATATATGACTAATTTCACATTAATTAATGTCATCTGCGAATAGTAGCCTTTTAGGCAGATTTCTGCAAAGCTGTTGTAGTGCTAATAATCCTTTCGTAAATCCTAATCGAACATCTATGAAAGAATGGTCTCTAGTCCACATACGTGTGACCTGTCTAAACCTGCCAGAATAAGTCAGGCTTTATATAGTTTTGTATTTATAATTTAAATACAAATCTATATGAAAAAATATTAAGTTGATCATGATTGCATCGACTCTGAAAGCAAAATATATTTCTGTAATTCACATGGCTTAGGTGTCATCAATTTCCGTAAAATATAATCCTTTCTGTTAGAAATATGATCAAAACTTACCAGGATCTTTCAATTTTTTTATGTTGCGACTGTCTTTGTTATAGTCTCCCATATTAAACCTTTGACATAAAAAAGAGCAGAGAACATTGGGGAAAAAACTAAACAAAATGTGAGCAAACTTTCTCTATAAAGAATAATATATTCTCTGTTTGGGAGAGGTTCCCAATCCCACTGCTATAAACAACCCTATATTTTGTCTCATCTAGCATGCCTGATACAACTACTGCGCTAATTAACAAGCTCCTTGCATTTGGGAAAACAAACATGGGATCTCCAGGACTGGGGCTGGGAAACCCTTTCCCACAGAGTATTCAAAAGGGACAATTGTGTACCTGGAGAGATTCTGCATGGAGACAGGGAGGCTGAGAGAGAAGCATGCTCCCTCATGATAGGCATCCAGCAGAGCCTGTCTGTCTCCTGAGTCATACACACTGTAGTATCTAACATGAAAAGACAAAGAAACGCATCAAAGAATGAGTCTAGTCTATGTAAAGCACAAAAGCAGTACAAGTGTTTTTACATTAATGTTTAAAAAATTCTAGGTGCAGTGACTTACTGCTGCAGAAAACGTAGGATGAAGTCCTTGATTTCATCTGAACCAAAGAAACTGCCCTGAAGAGACAAGAATCCCTCAATTAAAACACTTTCATAATGATCAACATTCATCCAGTGAATTAATGAATAAATAAAGGAATTATGTACTTTGCAGGGAGGAATTGAAGTACCAGTTTCAACATCAAAACCAATAGGTGCAGGAAGATCATGACCATCCTACATATAAACAGATTGATAAAGAAAGAAAGAAAGAAAGAAAGAAAAAAAGAAAGAAGTAATTAGTACTTTTTCACCAATCAATGCAGACAGCAAGGACTACCCTGTAGGGCAGCATGACAGCGACATTTTGCTTATACTGCCATACGTTAGAATGTCTTTTAATCTATTCAAGGGCCTATAATCATAACTTTCCTGCAATTAGGTTTGTAAATACTGTTAGTTTAAAAGGTTGCATTAACTCCATCCATATAGATTACATGTAACTAACTTTCAAATCATACTTTGTGACATCACATTTCCAAACATGTTCCTATTTAGTCCATGACAATTTACCCCTGCCTATTCATACTGAAGTCATAAGAAATATATAAATGAATGAGCTGAAATACAGGGTAGCCAATAAAAAAAGTGTCAGCCTAAAATGTACAGTATCAAAAAATATTACAGAATAAAAATGAATCTATTAACCTCTACGGCCCTTTAAAACACCTCGGTGAATGTTTACAGGTGAAGGGCTGGTTTCAATAATTTCATTGTTGTTGGATTACATTAGTTATTTGACTAATCAAAACACTCACCTAGAGTTGTCAAAAACACGGATTCGTTAAGGTCTCATTTGTATATTGCAGCTTTCTGTGAGATCATTACTAGGAAAGACCAATCTGACAAAAACAACTGACATGGTGCAGCCCTAATGCCCAGGGTAAAGGAGATCACCCAAGGTAACTTGACAGCTTATAAAATGACCTGAAAGTGTGTCCAGAAGTACTGAGAGAGTCCAATAGTCATGTTAATGAGTTTAAATACAGTTTGCAAGATGATAAAAAACCAAAGGGGAAAAAAAGGGAATGGGTTTGTCTTACCAGCTTCAAGAGCCTGGGGAATCGTTCCCTAACAGCACTGTCAATATGAAGGAAAACAAAGGATAGTGTTAGCTCTGACATTATTAAAAGGGTTTCACTCTAACCTCAAGACATACAAACTAACATCTTCCAAATCAGTCACAGAAAAGATCAGTAACGTCATATAAGAAAATGTCTAACAGGAAGGAAATGGGTATTTCAGTGTTTACACATTGTTTTCTTACTGGACAATCATATTATTAATCTCTTTAATTCTATATGTAATTGTGCATTACCCTTCTAGCTCCAAAGATCACATTTTATGGATCCGAAAATGTCACTCTGCCTGTTACATGTAAACATGTGTTGTTCCAGTTCAGTTCATTTAGACCCAGTGTTCACTTACCGGCTGCTGCCACCCACCTACACCCAGATATGTAAAGAGACACACATTTTTAAACACACAGCCTCACTCACACAGGGAAACCTGTATGCACATACAGTGTACTCATGCAACATCCAGACATCAACACACCGACACACAAATTTTTGCATAGCCATCCATCTATCCATAAATAAATAAATAAATAAATAAATAAATAAATAAATAAATAAATAAATAAATAAATAAATAAATAAATAAACAAATATCTATCTATCTATCTATCTATCTATCGAAATTCTAGTTTGTACAGACAGTACCTACAAAATATAACTTGTAT
>JBBKCR010000031.1:4630181-4648559 GCA_037577295.1 Ladigesia roloffi | reverse complement strand
ACAAATTTTTGCATAGCCATCCATCTATCCATAAATAAATAAATAAATAAATAAATAAATAAATAAATAAATAAATATCTATCTATCTATCTATCTATCTATCGAAATTCTAGTTTGTACAGACAGTACCTACAAAATATAACTTGTATTTTAGGTTACACATAATAAAAAGCAGAAAAGGAATTCACTTTAGAAACAATAAAGACAACAAAAGGATTTTTGTACACAGTAAAATGAACTGAACACAAAAGAGACAGGAATCAGTAGAATATTATAAAGAAATCAATGTTAAATTGAAACTCATTAGTTGCTTTTTTTGCAGAGCACCATCAGAGACCACAAGTAAAACTGTCATTTTGCAAGAGACAGAGCAAGCTGTGGAGAAAAAGGTAATGCTGTAAGCCAGAATAAATGATAAGGGATGGCTGGGATATGGGAGAGACTGAAAGAGCGAAGTTGACCTCAGAAGCTCCACTATAGAAGCCATTCTCGTCTACCAGTACTGATTCATTCATAAGCTCATAATCAGCTAACCTTATAAATGGTGAATCCTCTTGCGACGTCAGAAAGGTAAGCTCCAACTATGACACCTCAAGGATGTATTTTATTTGGCTTTGTTTCAAAGACAGCTGAAGAGAAATTTGTTAACTGGTCATTTTAGCCAGTTGGAAAAAACAAAAAAATCCCTTTTACAACCTCATATTTAATTTTCCATCAAATTCCTTTGTAGCTTCTTTGGAATTTTTTTCCTCCCCATGCCAGTGTGTTTCAAATTGTCTCAAGTCTGAGGTGTGGTTGCTGCAAAACACTGAATACTCCACACTATTGAATTTTGGTGCTGCAAAAACCAGTCCCCCTCCTTCCAAGAAATGTAGCTTTACTTTCACTTCTTTCAAGTCATTCCTGCAATGGATTTCCTCCATTTAGGCACACATTTCATGCATTTTCTGGCCAGTTATTTCGACTGTGCCTGCCTTAGGTTGCCCCAAATGGAGAAGTTGGGATCTTACCCGTCATTGGCTAACCAGCCTTCCTTACTGGCCAGGAGCATTCTCTTACAGGAGGGGCAACATGAGTCGAGTGGAAAAAGTGGGGATGAAGATGTAACACACTTATAGTTAAGCAGCAGGGAAACATGACCAAATTCCAAAGCAGCCAAGGTCATATCACCTCAGTGTTTTCTGTTGGAGGTGTCATTTTTGCGTTTGTTGTACAGAGGTTTTTTTTTTATTAACAATTAAATAAGACATTCAGCTGTTTTGAACCATGTCCAAAATGTAATATCTATTATGACAGCACACATTATTGCCTATTGTGGAGTGGGTCAATTTCATGTTTAACTGTTTCAGGAACATGGCAAACAGAAATACATTTCCAGTGTTAGAAGGCTGAAAATAAATAAAAACAGAATGGGTTTTGAAAGAGGAAACGGACTCCTGCAGTGGCTGCAAGTTAGAGCACAGTTAACCTTGTGTTAACAGTAGGTTTGCGAAGTAGAAAAATAGAGGGATCCCAAAAGATGTCCAAAACAAGATTTTCACATGTAAATGCAAATGCAGTGATTAAAATGAACAGAATTGAGCATTCAAAAACCTAGCAAATACCTACCACACTTATTAAAACAAAAGTAATGTGTAACTGTATTTTCCACCAAAATGTATATACAGTGATTTTCATGAATCATGTACTTTACATCCATCTGGGCATGCTCAAATATCTGATGCCTAAAAGGATAATGCGATTCGTAGGGCCCTTGCTCTAACCACCAAATAACATCAAACACTGCAGGTCTTCATGGCTCAGTGCAAGGGGCTATACAGAACACTTTTCTACACTTGTAGCTTTTAAGTACATATAAAGTGTAATATAAGTATAATTACTGGTATTGTAATTATTTTATTACCATAGTTAGATACCTGTATACGACAACTCTTAGATAAAAAAGGCCCATCCAGGGTAAAGATGATTTTGTGTTTAAAAACAAACAATAATATAACATGAGCCCAGGGTCACCTCTGATCCCAATATATTTCCTTTCATTTGTCTTGTTCTGCCTGGCTTTGAATGCTGAATGATTTCAGCGGGGAAAAGCACTGACCTGATATATGAAGACTGGTCTTTGAAGTGATCACACAAAGGGTTGCGATCCAGCCACAGCTCGGTAAGCTTAAATCCCTTCACCTTGTCCAGCTCCCGCTCAGATTTCAGCTAAAGCAAGGAGACAAAACCAGGGCAGTGAATGAATGGTTTTTCCTTAGGTTTAGAACACCTAGGGCTAATTACACACAAATGAGTTTTAATCATAAATTTGAGAGCAACTGAGAGTAAAATAACTAAACACAGGCAACACTTGAATGTTGATGCCATCACCTCATTATTAGACAAGTTAAGTGTCTTCAGTCCAGGTGCTTTGCCCACCAACTCTGCAAGATCATCTAACTTGTACAGTCTGTTATTGCTTAGGTTAAGACACAGCAGCTAAAGATGACAGAGAAATAGACACACAAAGAAAAGAGAATGAGATATAAAAAATATGGTTAATCAGTGGCATTTTGATGGCTTTTAAAAAACTATTTTCACTCAGTCTTTTGTAACCTCTGGAAATCAACGTCAATCAGATTACCCACAAAGTAAATCTCTGATTAGTAAAACATATATGGCAATGTGTTGAAAACTGATATTGCAATGCACTCATTTACGCAAATTCAATTCTGTACAAAGACATGTGTAATCAGTAATGTGTGATTTTTTGTGTTCCTATGTGCCATTAGCCTCCAGTATTAAGTTTCATTGGATTTGATTTCTGACAAACTATGGAAAAGCAAGGCATTTTCAACCACATGCTAAACTGTAAATTCACGCTAGTAAAACGTTCTCACCTCTGGAATATTCTCTTCAATGATCTTTATCACAGCATGCATACAACTCTTCCTGTTCAAAATCACCTCTATGTTCTGAAACACCAAAGCTGAGAAAAACATTGCACCAAAGTAAACATAGGGTTGTGTCTCCATTCCACATCTGCCCTGTGGTGAGTACATGATTCACAAAAGTTTTTGCTCCAGTTTTAGTACTTTATCGACATTTTACACAATTCATTTTCCAAAAATAACTTTTCTTGATGTGTTTCAAAATGTATTTAGAGTTTATTCCACAGTGGAATTACCTTGATCAGTGCGAATGCTGTTCAGATCGAGGTACTGCTTGGAGCCATCAAAACGCTTGGACATGCATTCCTAAAGTAAATAAATAAGCTCTCAAATACACTGAGCAGAATAATGTTTACCCAAGTTAAAATATGTAATGCCAGGTCTGCTATCCAACACCTTTAAGTGCACCAGGTCCTGCTCTTTCAAGTCGTTCTGGAGGAAGGGGGGAGGAGGACAGGGGTTCACGAATACAACCACCTGAACAGAGGAAAAATTGAAGAGCATAAACCACCTCTGTCTTTTAAGAAGCACTTTGCCCAATAATACTATAGCAGCTGAAATAAGTGAAAGCAGGGGCGTAGCACACGGGGGTGAGTGGGGGGGGATTCAACACACACACTTTTGCTGTGTTTCCACCCCCCACCCCCCTTTTTTTTGTTAAATTATATTGTATTAAATTGATTAAATTGTATTTATAATTTGGCACCCATATCTCAGAATCCCCCCACTTTTGGAAAGCTTGATACCCCCCTGAGTGAAAGGCTAATTAATATAAAATCTATGATATAATACATTAACCCACTATCTGAAATCAGCAAATGTATAAATGAAATACTCCTTTGCTACACAGTGAACACAATCCAATACTACATACATCGTGGTGAAAAGATCATGATCATGATCAAAACAGATTATTAAAATGCAGCATGCCTTATATCCTTCGGTATCTGTGATCCTGCGAGAGATTTTACTCAGGGCATTGGCTGACGCTGCATCATCTAAGTAGAACTGTACCTTATGCCCCTCTGTGGAGAACTGTACATGAGAGATAAACACATAAGAGGAATAACATGAGTGGAGCCAAATCAGCAATTTCCAAGGCCACTAAACTTCACAAGGCCACTATATGACTACTAGACGCAATAATATAATTTGTTGCAAAGCTCTATATTAACTCATTGCATTTAGAACTACCACTATTATTACGCTTTCAGAGTGTACTCACGTGTATTGGAGAAAAAGGGACAGGGCAGATATTCTGCATTGAAGAAAGGAGCCACTTCCTATCATATTTCTTGCCATATGGTATCTGGCAAAAGAGTGTCCAGGATTAAAAATTATTGCCTATTAGTAGACCAGCCAAAAAGACCACTTCAGCACAAAAGTTATATTACCGTTATTTTGAACCAAGATTTGGACTTTTCTGAGCTTGTTCCAACACCAAGTCTTGTCATTTCTCCAAGTGCTCCGCTGCCTCCTCCTGACATGTTTCCTACAAATACGCACTGACCTCCCCGTCTGTCTCGATCAAATCGACCATCTCCTCTTCGGTTAGGTCGTCCATAAGGACTGCTAAAAAATACATGTAAACCGAATGTTGACATGACATCAGAAAAAGGTTCTCAGCATTTTCTACATTCTACTGAAATAAATCATTCAGAAAGAAAAAGTACATAATCCAATTCAATGTTTTCATAAAGGTTGTGATGCCATGATAGCATCAGCACTTCAAACACTTACAATCTGCGCTGGGACATCCCATCTTGGCTGTCGCTCATAGGCACATCACCTCCTTCATCCTCAAACCTGCTGCGGGGCCCAGGACCAAAACTTCCTCCGGGTCCCCCTCGGTGTCTCTGACGCACTAACTCGCTGTAGATCCGACCCCTGAAGGGCCCGCGTCCCTTGCGGTTACGGAACTGAGGGCCGCCCACACGGTCGTCATGCTCTGAACCACATAAAAATCAACAAGTAAATAAATAAATACCCTCAAAGTCAGTATCGACTCCTCTTAATGCCTAAGGCACCAATAATTTTAAATAAAAATTTGCTTTTTTTTTAAAACGGTTTAGTGCTTAGTGAATATTTGCGACAACGTTAGACCAAAAACAAAAACAGAAAAATGCACATTACAGGAAATTACACAACCTAGAGTGTCGCATCAAATCTATTAGTATTTGGCCACTCCTTACTTTTCCAAACACCTGCAACTATGACTAGTTTTCTTTCTTTGGCCTGTCAGTAACACAAATCACACATGGTAGTGTGTATATTGAGCTGTGCTATCAGCATCATTTTTTTTTTATATTATATAACAGACAAGATAGAACAGGGGATAGACAAAAAGGTAAAATTGGGGAGAAATTCAACTGAAAGAAGGGAAAAAAGGAGGAAAATAGAGAGAGAGATAAATCTGCTTCCATACCTGCTGACAAAAAGAGAAAACAAAAGAAGAAACAACCAACATTTGTATGAATCACATTAAATACTAAATGTTACGCTATAAATCAGCAGACAAAACTAATGTTACAAAATATATTTTGAGGCAACCATGTCTGTGAGCCCTTGTGTGTACACCTGTGTGTGAACACACCCATGTAAATGTTCAATAGAGTGTGTGGGCAACTACAGTCCCATCCCCCAGGACATGAAGCACACATGAAGGAGACATGGTTTCCAGACATCCAGAGGCCCCATGGGGCACAGGAGGCCCCCACGCTGCTGCAAGCCCACAGGAGGCTGGCCACACAGGTCAGTCACTGGGCCCAGAGATCCAAGGGCTCCCCACACCCCAGCCCCATGTACGCCAAGGACCGGGTGCATCTTCCACCAGTAGGGTGTGGTGGTGTGGCGTAGGGGCCTGAAATGTTAAGTGAGGTGGAGTCTAAGGCCTGACAAATGCTATGCCCATGTGTGCCACTATTACACTTAAAATCAATGACCAACATGTCTCAGTGACATTATGTTCCAGTTCAAAGATATATTAACATGCAGGCAAGCAACAGCCCAAACACACCCTCAATCCCATGCAAATACATTCTCATGTACACATAAAATATCTGAGATACATCTTTGAGATGATGTGGTAGACCATCAAAATGGTCCCAGCCTGACAAACCTTTAATCTCTGAGAGAAGAGACTGTAAGTAGCAGAAAAGGCAGCCAAAACAGTAATCTTTTTTTACTCTAAATGAACCATATATATGATAACAAAAATAATTCGTCCCGCAATAAAGAACAGTAATAAAGCGTGTACTCACTAGATACTGAATATACATTTTGTTACTTAGGCTTCTGTGTAATTTTTCTGCTAAATGTGTGTTTCCTACCCCTTCTCCTTAAACAAAACAAACTATACAAACAAACAAAAAACCACATGGCTGCTTTGCCTATAATTAAAATGAAGGGCGGCTCTGACGGTTGGACAGCATAACAATAAGTGCCCCTAGATTTAAAAGAAACGCAATCAGGATGATGGTAATGAGTTTGACACTGCACAGTAAAGCATTTAAGTGCCATAATTGGTTATAAGTTAACTGCTTAAGCGTTAACTTATAACAGGGAGAACAATGACATCAAATAATGTGGCTGTAATAAGTTACAGTAATGCTGCAAGTTATTTTGTAAGATCAGAATATATAACCACCAGCAGGTAACAGAAGACCAACTCGCAGAGATCTGTCTACCTCCCCGAAAGCAGCTCCAGACATCCCTGACGGCTGGAAGTTCACGCAGATCTGAGGAGTGAGGGGACCGTTGGGCTCAAACGTCAACAAACTCACTCACCACTGTAGAAGCGTCCAGAATCCGCCATGATCCGACCAGAACACGGCCAGCTCGAACAACCGAGCCTTTCCTGGACCCAGCACGAATCGTGCAGAGTTTACGCATGCATGTAAAGTTTAAACATCACTGAAACAAATAACCTCTAATTAATCAGGCGACTCGTATGTAGCGCACTCTGCGACTGCGCAAAATCGAACCCCCCACTTTCTGGAAAAACTACACTACCCATCATACTCATATGTGTGCCTCTACTTCCGGATATGCTGACGAAATTATTCGATCTTTTTATTTGATTTTTTAAAAACAAAAAAGGTATATTACTCTATTTTTATTCAGTAACTCTACTTATATTATTTTAAGAACCCCCTTTCAAGTATTGCACAATAAGACCAATTTTTAAAATGAGCAAAAATACAAACCAAAGCAAAACAGATACTAAAACTCTCAAAAATGGAAACAAACGAGGACAACCATTTTTTGTAATTCAGTTATTTATTTTAAAGAAAGTATTTCCTGTCGTGTACAATAAAACCAACTGCTAAATTAACGCACGTTTTTTTTGTTTTTGAGACAACTTTATATTAAATTTTCACCGATGAAAACATAACGTCAGTTTTATAGAAAAATGCGCGCATTAACCCTTTTTTCCAGTAAAACCAATCGCAAACTTAAAAAACGCGCTTTTGTTTAAACAATGGTGTTAACAGGCACACAACATTACTAATTTCTATTTAACGGTCATCAGTGGAAATACATCGTCACGAAATTCAACTGTTGCCAAGGGCTGCCCAACTGTAGGCAACAGTAGTCTCTGTTTCACCATGGCTGATTGACGTTTAGCACAACCACGTGTTAGTGTTTGGCGGACGATCGTTACGCTTCTTCTTCTACTTTCGGCTGCTCCCAAATGTCACCATCTTATTCGATCGTCCGCATTTTCTTCTCTCACACTATCTGCCTGAATGTTATCCCTCACCACATCCATAAACCTACTACTAGAACATCCTCTTTTCCTCTTCCTCTGCGGCTCCATTCCCAGCATCCATCCTCAGCATGCTCAGTCTCTCCTCAGCACATGTCCAAACCAACGCTGTCGCGCCTCTGTGACTTTTCCTCCGAAAGGACCAACTCGAGCTATTCTTCTAATAACTTAATTCCTGAACCTGTCCATGCTCATCACTCCCAATGCAAATCTTAACGCTTTCAACACTTTCAAATCCAGCTCTGCTTCATTACCAGTTGTTACCGAGTTATTAATTCATAACACAAACATTGACCTCAAGTACTAGAGAATTGTTCCCTAAATAATATATAGAGTTTGCTATTGTTCTTAAATACCTTGCATTGGAAAGTCTCTGCGAATTCGTACACGCCCAGCCAGATTGTGGTGCCACCTGTGGAGCTGAGCCATCTTTCTTTGAGATCAAATACTTGACTTTAACGCGGCTGGAAATGAGCCCAAGTATGAATAATCACAAAAAACGCGTGACATCGGCTTTTTTACATCTGCACTCTACGCGCACGAAACAATCTGCCGATGTGCTGTAAGCTTCATACTGAAATGCAAATTGTGCACGAATTAAGCGGCGCCTCCTATTGGAACAATAAGGCACCTGCATAAAGAGTTTTTTGTAGTAGATGAGGCATGTTTAGACGATTTAGAGTAGACTGATTCTATTTGTGTCGCACTGAAATCTCGCACTCAGCTGTCAAAAATAAAATCAGTCAAAAAGATGGTTATGAAACAAATAAACGTGGATATTAAATAAAAACCTGAATTAAATAAATTAGGCAATTTAAACATGTAACATAAATGAGTCTGTATAGTTCTGTAAATAACCTTAATTTTATAATTCCTTATTAATCTTATTTAGTCCTGTATATTCATTTTGTGGCTGCCCTTTTTGTTCTTTGTGCTGGTGTGCAAAACTGCAAATCTTGGTACTGATTTAATACAAAGTAATGCCTATTGCTATAATTGTATCTATTTTTTTCACCTACATACATGTAATGTGCCATGGTTTATGAGGTGAATGTATAATAACTAAGTTACATCAAAATGCATTTTTATGACAACTGCTTTTCACTGTTAATTAGCCGTGTTATTGCCTATACATGTTCATTTCCAGGACAGATTTTTAGGCACATAAATAATATTCCTACAGTTAACAATACTATTACTGGTGAGGAGCAAATTATTTCAGGCTTATTTTATTCACAAGCAATGATTTAATTACAAAAACAATTCTACTGTTAATTGCACTTTTTCTGGAATATATTTACTACAGGTAATCAGTCTGCTAAGGTAATAACTATGATGTTCAGTTACTTTGAAAATCACATTAAGTCTGAAGATCCGACATGCACGGGGTGAGAGTAGGGCTTTATGGTATGTGCATAGAAATTCAGTATAATGTCCCACACGGCCCCTCATAGTATGATCTGGTAGTTTGAATCTCTAAAGGATTCAGAAGTGGTTCCCACATTCAAACCGGTCACCGTCAGACTTTCTGCAAGAAAACACATCTGCTAACGTTATGACATCTGAACCAACACGTCATATATCAACTGCGAAATCTGTCTGAACTGTCCATGCTGTGTTTTGATCAGAGCCCAGCTGCCTTTTATTTCTGCCTGTTAGAATCAGCTTCTACCAATGTGCTGTAGTTTGAGTCTGTGCATGCACTGACAAGTATTTGTCATTTCTTCCTACTCCACACAGGTAGCATTGATTTTTTTTTTCCAAGGATGCAGGAAGTCGAGGAGAGCTAAACAGTATGAAGTAATAAATGTTGTTTTAGTTGTAGCAGCAATAATTTAAAACTAATTTAAACCCTGGACATGACTAAAATATTACTTTCACCACTATGTAAGCTACCTGGAAGTTTTCTGGATTGTCACCACGCACAATGCTCCTCTGACTCTCTGATATACTGCAATTCTATAACTCACAGCAGATTACATGTGTCAGTTCACAACAACAAAATACAGATGAGCAGAGATCAGAGGTGGAGGAGCAAAATGTGAGTGCAAGATGTGAAAGGAGCAGTGTTTTGCACAGGCATATCTACTTCTTGATAAAACAGGAGCAATATACTGAAGATAGAGTGGTGAAGCTAAATGCTATAGCACTAGTTTCAATTTGGTTCTAATACCAAGGTTGGTATCAATAATATTCTGTTGCACCATGGTCATTGAGGACCATGGTTCTGTGTATGAGGTTGAAATGACAGTAAACACTTTGTTGACTTGACCTGACTTTATGTCTCAGCCCATTTATCATGGAACCTTATCATGTTTCGTGAAATCTTTGACTGCCTACAGCTGCATGTGAAAAGGGCTTTTTAATGCTTATCTCCCTTAAAGCTTGCTTGAGATTAACCTTGAATGACGACAGACATATCAGCCTGGATATTTTGAGTGTGGAGTCTAGACAAGCCAAGGCCATTGACATTGAAATTGTGAATCAGTTTTAACAGCACTTAATGATCTTATATGTTTTAAATTGTAACTTATGAGCTTTATTACCACTTAAAGAAGCATAACTTCAACAATCATTAACAGATTTGTTTTGCTCATCAAAAGCTTATTATTATTATTCTGTACAGGGGCACATCAAGCTTTCCAAAAGTGGGAGTGTTCTGAGATGGGGATGCCAAGTTATAAATACAACTGAATCAATTTAATACAATATAATCTGACAAAAGTGTGTGTGTGTGTGGGGGGGATCACATTTGAACAAAAGTGGGGGCATTATACACAAATGCATAGTGCACCGTGCCACAGAGAATAAAAATAAATAAATAAAATAGTGAGAAATAAAATATCTTATACGTTTTTTGGGGAATTTGTGCAGGTGGTAAGCCATGCTCTTTGCACAGTGTCTAAAACAGTAATCTCAGCCTCCAAAACCCCTGGAGGAATTTCCATCTCACCCACCCAATGTGAGTAAAAGTCTCAACCTTGCCACTCCTGTGAAAGTTTTTAGGCTAAGCCACTACAGGTGCAACAATATTTTGATTAATACTATTATTTTTTCATTAAATGTACATAATGTTGCCCATTAAAATGAATCAAAATCAACAAGGAATAACATTTTAATGAGTTCCCTAAAACCAGAAGGAATGAACATAGTCAGCAACTATGAAATATGTTTAAATAAATCATACTATTTATAAAACTGACTGTCTCACAGTAAAATTTCAGTTCAGGTCTGATAATAATTAACGCATTATGATGGTGTTAACAACATGTAAAACTGTTTAAGAATAATTCTCTGAGTGAAATGAGAGGTAAAAACATGATGATCCAGCATCAGTCAAGGGGATTGGAATTGGTAGTTTCCTTTAGCACTTCTGATGCTAACTTGTGTAAGGGGTTGAATAAGCCTCTCTGTGTCCTTGAGGTCACTCTGTGGGTTTAGGCTGTCCAGGCTAGGGTTAGAAGCTTCTGTAATGGACTCACACAGCAGAGAAATGAGGGAGTCCAGCCCGATGAGGTAGCCATCTTCATGGTTACCCTCAACCCATGTAACGTCATGCTTTAAAAGCACGTTTTCAGGTGCTTGAACAGTCTTCCCAAAATCAATCATCCAAATGTTGGCCTTGCCCGTGTAATCATGCACGAAAAGAAGAGAGCCTCCTATGACCTGGTGAAGAAGAGAGAGATGGAAGTAAGGAAGGATGTAATTTTGATTGGTGAAATAACTGATTGATTAGAAAGAGATATGGCCACAGTCTCACTGGAAAGAAACTGCAAATGGTCTGATTCACCTCATGACTGCTGAAGAAAGCTGACTCCTTTAATGTCTCTTTCAGAGCCTCTAGTCTGGTCTGGTACGCCTTCTTACATGGGAAAACGTGGAAAATACTTGTTTTTTCACATTCAAAAGGCATTCATTCCATGTAAACAGTTATAGACAACAGAAAACACGTCAATATTAATTGCAGCTGCATTATGTGATAAGGTAGTAAATTCCATATAATATCACTGCTCAAAAAACTCCAAGTGTCTCCAAAACAGGCAATTTTAGTCAAAATGTTTTATTTATTATTTTATTTTAAAAAAGTCATTTTGGACCATTTCTGTTGGCCTGTGCATCGCTCAAGCTTCACCCAGTGTTAAAGACAACTGCTGTGTTTTATTACAATAAAATAGTAATATGTTTAATCATGTGTGTTTAAACATGGGAATTCCTAACTAAAGGTACATTTAAGGGCACCCCTCTAGCTTCTATTTTACGTGTACTCTATTTGCAAAATTAATACATTTCCAATGTATCAGCTATGGATTATGTCACAAATATAATTAATGTGTATTTGTTATATTAAGGGATTAAGTGACCTTGGTGACTTACTAGAATGTGAACCTGCCTCTTGGTAAAGAATAACAGAGTATCAGTAACTTGTGCTTTGGTTCGAGTTTTATTAAAATCTCGTAATACAATCCCATTCTCCATCTGAAAGAGAGAACAAACATAGAGTAATCCATGCACACTCTCGGGGGGATATCTTATGTTTACATATCAAAACCAATGGCAATGCAGCCCCAGTTAATGTCAGACCATAATGCCTTCTACACGGAATCCTAGTGCTGAGGTGCTGCTGGTGTCATCCCTCCATTGCATGTATCGCAGCTTTGTCACGCCCTTCCGCTCGTGTTCCTCCTCCGTGGGAGCTGTTGGGTCTACTTTCACCATCTTCTGGTACATATCTGTCCGCAAGCTAGTTTTGGCCTTGGCTTTAACAATTTCTTCCTCCTGGTATGTCCTGAGATTTTAACATCAAAATGACCCAGTCAGTGGTTAAACAAGTGCACACCAACATAGGCAGTCCACATAAAAAGAGTTTTTTGTCTGTTTTGTCAGCCTAGCACATCATTACAACCCAGAATCCCGTTAAGCTTCTAAATCACTTTTTTTCAGAAAGCTCTAGCATTTAATAAGGATGCCAGAAAAAGGCTTTTAGTTATTGTGCACATCTAATTGGATTTACTTGAAAATAAGTGCGGCATACATTTTGAATGTGCTCTGCTTCTATCCAGCAATAATGATGGTATTATTACAGGAATGTAAGATTCTCACTGTACCTGCACACTGACCTTTTTAGAATTTTCAGATTTTATCTCTGTTTGACATTTTGCTTATTTAGCTCTGTATGTGAACAGAGCGGAACATGTTATGTAAATCCTTATTTGCCTTTTGCCACTATCAAACAGCACAAAATAGGTGCAGAACTTCATTTCACAACTTAATCCTCACCACACAGGCTTGCACTGCAGTCCTCAATAATATATAAATGTAAGACATAGAACTGTGGCCCAGACTGATCTAAGACTAGTGTGATCAGAATTGTATACAGTCTAATTAAGGCCCCCTGTTTTCATCTTAAGCATATGAAACAAACTAGAAGGTGCTCTTGCATACCGGATGCCCATTTTGCAGTCCATGATAACTGGCTGCTTCAGGCCACTCAGCAGGTCCTCCAGGCGAATGTAGCTCTCTCCATTCCTGCTGATGCGCCCGTAGTACTGAGGCACGAACCGTCTGAGGGGGTCAGACATGAGTGCCTGCAGGCAGCTGTCTTCCACCTCGTTAAATCTCTTTAGCACCTCCCCACCTTCACCCAGCTGGATGTTACCTGGTATCACAGGCAAAGTCAGGATAATTTGCAGGCACACAAACCAGGCACTGAGTCTCCTTTTAGCTACACCTATTTCATACATTCACATATTGCCCATTTAGATACACAGCTAACGCAGGACCACCACTGACTAGATATCATATGGGCAGTGGAGCATTTTCAGCCTTTCTGGGTCAGATGCAGGAGATGCTCTCCCACTGCTTGGTTTTAAACAGCTCTTCAGTCAAAAATGATTAGCTAACTGTTTATTGAAAGGGAAAAGTTAGAAATTTCTCCTCTGCATTTAACCTACTCAAGTGAAGCAGTGTGCAACAGACATTGGGCCAGGGGAGCATTTGTTTTAACCTAGACTGCTTTTGAATGATGCGAGACAGCCAATAAAACCAGAGCTCATTTACATATACTGGCCATAAAGGCACAATAAAATAGTCTGTTAAGTGAGGTTGGAAAAAAGGTGTGGAAAAAGCGTTTTGCTACATAATAATAAAAACTTTACAAGCATCATAAAATAAAATAAACAAAGTGTAAAGTGACCATTCTCTAATTATAGTAGCTCTTACTATTCTGTATTATGTAATTGTACATATGCAGGGTGTACCAACAAAGCTGGTATAACTAAAAGAAAACAGCAAGTGTTCGCATAGTTTAAATCTTCAGCAAAACTGAAACACCTGATACAGTCATACCACTGCAACCGACACGTACATGGCTACTATGCAGAGATGAATAGTCCTAATGGATGGACTAAAGGTTCAGCAACAGATGGACCACAATCAGCATTTGTGAACCGACACAGTGCAGCTATATGCTGGGTTTACCTGATGACCAGGTGATTATAGGCAAGCAATAGGTGCAAATTGAGTTTCACAGGATGTAGGCATAATAGACATTAGTAATATTGAACTAAATGTATGGCACAGAATGTCAACAGGACTATTAACAAAGATTGGAGGGGAACCCTTTCTGAATGAGGAAACATTGTGTTGCTGATCACATGCCTTGGTGTCCAGCCAGCTGAATCCAGGAGCTCTGTCTTCGCTTTGACCACTGCATCATGGTCAGGAAGGTCCTCCAGGATCGACACTGAAAAACAAGGTTCATTTTAATCTTTTGCAGTTTCAAATATGTTCACATTTTAACATAATACTATTCTCAAATGCCTTATAAGAATGAGGCCATTATTGCTGTTCTATTAAAACCATGAAACATGTGATTATTTGATTCAGGCTCATTGATCTCCTTTAACTAAATAATTACAGTATATTGTGCCATTGGCTATTGTGCTAATGTGTTCATTTCACTCACAAAAAGTGACCCAAAAACTTTGGCCAATTTGGTGGCAAAAAATTGGAATTGACCAAAAATGTCATGATTAAAATAATTAAATAAATACTGATTTATAGTATTTAGACATGCTAAAATATGCACATTTTATTTATTTATTTATTTATTCATTTATTTCTAACATTTGAGTCATAATATTTTCATTAATATTACAACTAGTTTCAAGTTTTCAACCCGCTGCAATATGTTGTGACTTACTGGCTATATTAGAAAATAGCATTTCAAATTTGAATCTGACAGGCTACTATCACAACCCTATCTCCAGCTACTGGGCTATGCAAAAAGCTTATTCAAATGGCCGGTGTCAAGGTTCTCTTTCAAAAACATGCAAATTGACTGTGTGATACTGAAATGGAGGCTAACTGAAAATACATCTTTTCTGGGATATTTACATTAGTTCTGAGAAATGTAATGCTGTGTAAACAAACTGATTAATTTCCAGTTCCATTGTATCCCAAGTCTTATTCTTCTGTTTATTACTCATTTAAGTGGTTCAGAAGTTAAATTCATAGGTTAGGTTGCAAAATTGTAAATTGATCATGTACTAATATTGAATTAAATTATAAAATACATGTATAATTTGAGGTATTGTGAAGATCTTAAGATGATATTCTGTTAACTTAAGTTAAATCATTATCAAAACTTTGTTTATCTATAGTATATGTGGTACAGAAGCTTAGACTTGCTAGTAAGTTGTGGATATTAAATGAGTTGACATATTGGAATACATGGGTTATGCTTGCAGCTCACTAAATGTTTGGGGAAATCTTCTTTCACAATGTAAATATTCTAGTCTTTTTGTAGTGAAAAAATAGCATTTTATCAAAAGGAGTTAGCTGTGTATTAAGACAGGCTATACATGTGGACATTTGTATTAAAACCTGGTTGTCCCCAAACATTTGGTCCCAAGAGTTGTTGAGGGGTGTGGAGCGTGAGTGTTTCATGCTGTCGAAGCTTTGTCATTTATGCTCACCCTTCTCACATCCTTCCTCTTTGCCATCTCTTCTCCCTCACTGAACACTTCGTCGCTTTCAGCTGAAGAGCAGTTGAAGGATGAAGAGGAGGATGAGGACGAGGATGCGAAAGAGTGAGCAAGAACCCTTGAAAAAACATGCCGTGACATGGCTCCTTTTGCCTCTGTGTCCCTTTCCAAACTTCCTGAACCATCCTCCTTTTCAGATTCTTCATCTTGTCTTTCTTTAGACCCCCAATGCTTTTGTGTGTGTCTCCATCTGATTCCGCGGTTTGTTTCTCTGTCAACAGTTTCATTTTCTTCAGCTAGATTTTCCACGCTGCCTCCCAGCCTTTCACGTCTCTTTCCTCTCCATCTCTCCCTCTGTCCGACTCTCCACATGTTCTTTCTCAACACTTCGCTATTCTCTGTTAATGAACCCTTTTCATCAACATTTCTCTCTTTGACAGTTTCCGTTAGTGCTTCATTCCCTCTTTTTTCATTATTCTTGTTTTCAGAGTGTTCCACAACAGCACTGGGCTCCTGGTTCTCTGGTGTCCTTGTATTTTCTAGAGGCAATATAGATTCCTCCTTAATGGACTCTGACCCTAGTGTGGATGAAAGCACAGCCTGAGCAGACACCAACTTGGGCTTGGATTTTCGTCCACTCAGCAATGCCTGATAGTTGTTTCTCCTGTTTGTAGGGGGAGAAGAATCATCAAAAGGAACCATTTTGTCCCCTTCTCCTCCCATCATGTTTCTCATTCTGTCCTCAGAATTGCTGGACCTCTCTGGGTCATCTTCATCATGCAGGTTTGTTGATAGGTTCATATTTCCCAGAGAAAACTCCACTCCTTTCATGGAGAGAAGTTATCCAGTCCAGTCCAGTGGAAAGCACAAAATGTCAGTAATCCAGTATCCAGTATTCCAGAAAAGTTAGAAGAAGAGTCTGATAAGACAGATAAGAATGCCATTCATAAACAAAGCATACATTCAAGAAGAACTGAAACGTTTAAATAATACCACGAATTAGTTGTCTAAGACATTACAAGTTAATTTACCAAGTCTGGTGTCCAGATCATCTGCAGTACTCCTAAAGAATGTTTCAGAATAGCCTGTGTCACGTTTAGGTTTTCCCTGCAGGGTACAGAGAAATTTGAGTAGTCTACTAGTGTGTGCATGGCTGTTCACTCAGAATGTATGCTGCCGACGTCCGTAGCAATAGATTTGCATATCCTGGCATCATGAAGTTTCCACAAGCTCCAGCAGTGACTCCTGGTGAACTTGTATGTCGGTCAGCACACTTATCGCATTAGGCAGTTTGAAGATGCAAAACATTTTGGCCATGTGGGCTTAAATAATCCAATTCCTTGACCTAGATCAGCGGTTCTCTACCTTTTTTGAACGAACGCCCCCTAACCTCACCATGAGCCCCTTAACGCCCCAACACACACACACACATACACAAAGAAATAGGCTATTATCAAAATTGACAGATGAAGCTTACGAAAACATATGGCCTTATAATAATAATGAGAATGATGATAATCATGGTTATGTAAGTGTTGCCTTTGAGTAGCCTTCATAAGACTGTTTAAAGAAAGTTGATCGGCTTTGTGCTGAGATGCTGGCAAGCCAGGTTTGTGGAGCATGATCAAATTCATTACAATAACCTAGCCTACTTCATATGTGTATGTAATCTACACTTTTCAGTTTAGTTGTTGAGCAACGAGGGAAAAAAACGTATACGTGTGGTCGTGATGCTGCAGGTTGCGGGTGTGAGAGAGACAGAGAGTGTTTGTGTGTGTGTGCCCGTGATGCTGCAGGTCGCGGGTGTGAGAGAGATTGTGTGTGTGTATGTCCGTAAAGCTGCGGGTCGCGGGTGTGAGTGTGTCTACGTGATGCTGCTGGGAAATTTCTCGGTTGAAACGAGCGAAAACTGACTTTCTTTAGGATTTGAGAGCTGCAACCCTAATTAAATAGCCATTAAAGTAAATTTCACCAGTTACTTTCGTGATGAAACTTTGGGAGGTTGATTTTGAAGACCCTTTCTTTCATATAAGACCAAAAAAGAAAAATCGAACATTTTTATGTCTTTCAACATATTTGGCCCGTATCTGAGCAAACAGGACGCCGACTTCCGGGTCACGTTTGTTTACAGAGGTTGCTATGGTAATGACATGCCATAGTAAAGGTGCGTTCACACCGGACGCCAATGAAGCGTCAAGCGCGAGTGATTTACATGTTAAACAAGTACTCAGAGCACCAGCTGGTCCGCCTATTTATTTCTAATAATTTCATAAATATAATAATATATCTTATTTCGTGTCCAAATGAATAAAGTGTCTTTATTGTATATGCTTAAAATGTCTAATTAATAAAACTGACGCCCCCCATTTAAGAATGAGACACCCTTAAAGCTGTCTCATTCTCAACGCTCCCCGATGGGTTTCTAATAGTGATGGGGACGAGATCGCATATGCCGAGACCGAGTCAAGGCCGAGTCTTCGAAGGGTCGAGACCAAGTCGAGACAGAGTCTTTGAAGGGTCGAGACCAAGTCGAGGCCGAGACCATTGGTTTTCAAAATCAGTCGAGTACGAGTCAAGACCGAGTCTTTGAGGAAGCAAGACCGAGTCAAGACAGAGTTTTTCAGGAATCGAGACCGAGTCGAGACCAAGACCATAAAAACAAGTCAGTGATTTAATATCACCCCAGTTAATAATG